>JZKD02S2239343.1:12847-40499 GCA_000966675.3 Picea glauca | reverse complement strand
AAAGAGGCTTATTATCTGAAATTATCTCTTTTTCAAGGCGTTGAGTACTTTTTCTTAGGTTTTTCTATGCTATATTGATGTTTGGTTCTTAACAAGGTTTTTGTTCATCGCATACCAAATACCAAAAACCTCTCTCAGGTTTTCAAAATGTGCTATGGTCAGAGAGTTATTTGAAATAGAAGTGGTGTTACAAAACGTGCTGCTGAAACTCTGTTTTAAGACTGTTGAACTGACATTTTTGACCAGTTGACTTCCAAGAGGATTTCCGGGTGAAATAAGATGAATTTTAAAAATCCAAAGGAGTTTATTTTCAATAAAAGACCCCAAAAAATTAACCTCTTTCATTTTTCACACTGGTGTCATGGATTGGGAGATTCGAAAGAATCTTTGAGCCCTATGTTTTCAGTTTTCGTGATTTCCTGTTTGAGACATGTTTTTGTGACACTTGTTGTGGCCAGCTGGAGAAGAATTTAAATAAAATGAGAGGTTTTTTGCTTCATAACAATATTATCTCCAAAAATGTTCTCATATTTTACACAACTATTATGGTTTGAGAATTACAAGTCGCGTTTGGAAGCCTATTTTTCAAAAATTTGCCTGCTGAAAAGCAAGAAATTAGTTAAAACATGTCATTTTCTGTTTGTAGTTGTTTCTATTTTGGGAAAGAGGTTGGAGTTCGAATGTGTGATCTGGAAAGGACCTATATGTCTATATATTCATTGTATAATAGGGTAGGGTTGTTGGATTCATGAGCCAAGAGAGACTAGAGAGAGTAGGAGCAGGCAATTTTCTTGTGTGTGTTCATTTGTAAGCCTGTGAGTATTTTATGATTGTAAGCATTACTTCTATTGGAAACTCATGAGAGATGTGATTTCAGATTCTAACCCTTTTGTTTATATTTCTTCTTATTTGAATATATTGTAGATTTGAGGATCAAAGGCCGCCAATGATTTATGGATCCCTAAGCAGTAGAGGATCTACTATATTTTGCCCATTAGTCATTGTTTATATTCAAGTATTTGTTGATTCATTAAATTGAGAAGATCTCTATTTAGTGAACATTCTACCTTATGTTTTCCTTCTTCATTCTTCCACTTATCAACATATAATCTTGTTTTCTGTTGTGCAGATTTTGTGCCTTCGATGAGCAGGATGTTTGTGACTCCATTTCCCATTGGTGTAGCCTACTGATCTCTAGTTTTCTTCCCTCTCCCTTTCTTTCTCCATCTTGTTGATCCACCTATTCAAAACCCAATTTTTTTTTTACATTTTGATGGGTGCTGAGCTTACACTTTAGCAGTCAAAGTGTGACTTTCAGTGCTAACAATATGCATTGGTGAAAAGTGTGAAAAAATGGAAACACTATTTGTTGGGAAAATAAACTATTATTCAGACATATCATCAACCATTTTAATACTTGCAATCACAAACAAAGATACAACAATCAAGACACTTCAGATGGATGAGTTTCCTACAAAAATTCCACTTGGTTATCATGTATAAGAAATACATTTATAAAAAAGTTGGTGATATGCTTTCTAGGCCTATTGTTAGTGCTTAAGTTATTCTTAAGCATAATTCTATCATGCATGAGAGGTATGTTGAACAATATGCTTTAGATTCTGATTTTAAAGAGGTTTATGCAACTTTGTGTCATTCTAACCAAGTTGAGGAATTGGATTACCATGTGCATGAATTTTTTTTATATCATCTTGGAAAGATATGTATCCAACAGGGTGAAAGAGTCAACATCATAAAGGAATCACATTCTTCTCTTATTGCTGGCCACTTTGGTGTAGGAAAAACGATGGCTAATTTTCAAAAGTATTGCTATTGGCCTAAAATGAATGAAAGTGTTTCATGATATGTAAGAGGATGTTCTATATGTGCTACAAGTAATCCTAGAAATAAAAAATTAGGATTGTATACTCTACTTATGGTTCCTTCTCGTACTTGGGAAGTAGTTTCCATGGGCTTTGTAAAAGGATTGCCTATGTGAAAAACGAATCATGATTATCTTTATGTTGTGGTTGATTGTTTCAGCAAAATGTGTATTTTGATGCCTTGTAAGAAGTAGGTTATACCTGAAAAAATGACACAAATGTTCTTTCAACATGTATGGGTACATTTTGGGTTGCCCAAATCCATTATTTCTGATCGAGATTCTCGATTTATTGGGAACTTTTGGTCAAGATTATGGGTGTTAGTATATTTAGACACTTAGGAGTTAGTTAAGATCTACTTGGTCTAATGTGTCGTTAGGAAAAAGTGTGCTTCTTAGTGTGTTTCTTTAGTATGCATTAGTATGAATTTGTATCTAGGAAATCCGACGGTCACGATATGTTCCCGACATAGAGTGATCTAACGGTCCATAGTATCCTCAATCTTAATGACCATTGATCTGTGTCTTAACACCCGATTGATCCATGATCTCTATTTAAAGAGCATGGAGGGTCATTTGCCGATGATCGGTTGTGACAAAATCTCTTGTAAAATCTCTCTGTAATCTTTTTCTTTTGCATTAATAAACTTCTCCAAGTGGTCGCATTGGCTGGGGCTGTGGATTTTTCCCCATAGGGGTTTTACCACGTCAAAAAATCGGTGTGTTGAAATTTGATATGTTTGTATGAGTTGTTACTAAAGGTGTTCACCCTCTATTGGAATACGTGTGTTGTCGAACATGGTATCAGAACCTGTTTGAAGACTCGCTTCTGTTGTAGATCGAGATCGTGAAGCCGAGTTTCCTCGTCTCTATTTTCTATCATTTTTGTACATTTATGGACTGAGAGGACTATTCCATTGTGTCTGAAGAACTCGTTTCTGTTAGGAACACTTTTTGTTTCACTCAAAAAGGTTTCTGTTTTCCTAATATACGACCATTTCAATCAGATCCTGAGGTATAAAGCCTCAATACACATTTTTTTTTTAAAATTTTGTAGAGTATTTGGTTTTATTTCGGTTTATATTATTTGTTTCTGGGATGCTACTCTTTTAGATTTGTGTATTCACTTTTCCCCGTGCCCTGCTCGATCTCGAAAAATTAGAAACAAATAGGAAAATGTGCATCTTCCGAGTAAGCTAATTGAGATCTAACCCTTGTTGTCATCGAGAAGCGAAATTTTTTTCTTGTGTGAAGAGAGTTTTTTTTAGCACGCTCTCCAAGGCCATCTTCCACAAAAACAACAACAACACCGACAATATTCTTGTGAAACAATACAATATGTTTTGGTAGACCATTTGGTTAAAATTTGCCTTATTAAGTAGGAGGTTTTGAGTTCAAGTCTCTCTTTTGTTATTTTTTTTTGAAAAAGTTCATGCTAAAATTGTAAAGTGTATTTCACTTCAAGTATAAAAGTGAATCACTATAAGTAGCTTTAATATTTTATTTTAGAGTTATTTATTTTGCATGCAACTTTTATTTTATAAAGTAACTTCATTGTAAAATTGATCCCCACTTCTCTTTTCTAAAAGTGTGTCACTTCATAAAGCAACTTACACCACCACATGGTCCTTTGGTTACTGTTTATGCCTTTTTTAAGAAGGACATAACTCTCACATCTAAAGTCTGTTTTCAGTGCCATTTTTTTAAACCACCTAACTTTTCGAGATCTTTCCATCCATAACATCAGTTTCAGTTTTTAAATCCATATTATCTACATATTTAATATGGATTCTTCCAGTAATCATTTTCTTACTAGCACCAACTACTTCCAATAGAAATCTCATAAGGAAGATTTATTAAGAAGTAAAGGCTTGTACCAGATTAACTTGGGAAATGAAAAATCACCCATTGATGATGATAAGAAATTCAAATGGGCTAATAGTAGTGAAAAAGGATGTGGAGTAATCAAAATGTCCATCTCTCATGATTTCATGTTCCACCTTAAAGAAATTGATGACCCCAAAGAAGCTTGGGAAAAGATTGAATCTGTGTTTGGTAAACTCAATATTATTCGAGCACAACAATTAGAAAATAAAGTATTGACCTTAAGTCCAAGGGATGTTTCTTGCCTTGGATACTATATATCTAAGTTTAAAACACTTAGAATTTTATGTGAAGAATTTGATATAAACATGGAGGAAGAACATTGCATCTATCTTATTCTTTCCAAGCTAGGTAGTGCATATTCTGTGTTTTTATCTACCTTTTATTCCATGAGAGAGGCTCTAGGTAAATCTTATAAAAAACCTACTCTTGAGTCCTTTTGTGTTTCTTTGATTAGAGAGGAAGATAAGCTTGTACAACTTGGAGTGATCAGCACTGGAGGTACCTCCAACAAAGACTTAGTTTCCCAGCATAAATATAAACTCAAGTATCCCATGAAAGACATTGGAAAGCATCTAAAATGATACTTCCCTATGTCTGTGGTACAGTTTAGTTCAAGATAAATTACAGTTCAGGGGGGGCTCCTTTATTGGTTGGTTTCACTGATTTAGATTGGGCCAGTGACCCTGATGATTGTAAGTCTATTGTAGGTTATGTTTTTAGCCTTGGTTCAAGACCTGTCACTTGGGCTTGTAAGAAACAACAATATATTGCACTTTCTTCAACGGAAGTAGAACACCGAGTACCCGTAAATGCCAATCAGGAAGCCTTGTGGCTTCGACAGATCCTTTCAGAGTTTGGATTCTAGTAGCAGCATCCGACCAACCTTTGGAGCGACAATCAAAGTTCCATCAAGCTCGCCAAAGACCCAGTTCAATATCAGTGTAGAAAACACATCAAGATACACATGCACTTCATTAGAAAGCCCATTCATGATCAAGTTATTGAACTGCTCTTTTTCCCTACAAAAGATCAAGTTGTAGACATTTTCACAAAGTCTCTTACAGAAGTCAAGTTTTCCAAACTTCGATATATGTTAGGAGTTCATGAAGTTGTCATTAAGGGGGGATAGACTCTAATCCCTCATTCCTTCTCATAATAAGGAAACTCTTAACCAAATGGTCTAGAAAAACATATTATATTGTTTCATAAGAGGATTGGGGGTGTTGTTGTTGTTGTGGAAGATGGCCTTGGAGAGCATGCTAAAAAAAAAACTCTTTTCACACAAGAAAAAAAATCTGCTTCTCGATGACAACAAGGGTTAGATCTCGGTTAGCTTACCCGAAAGATGAACCTTTTCCTATCTGTTTCTGATTTTCCGAGATCACATAAGGTGCGGGGAAAATAAAATACACATATTTAAAAAAGTAGCAACCCAGAAACAAATAATATAAAACCGAAATAAAACCAAAATAATACTCTGCAAAAATTAAAAAAAATGTGTATTCAGGCTTTATACCTTCGGATCTGACTGAAATGGCCATATCTTGGGCAAACGAAAACCTTTTCGAGTAAAACGAAAAGTGTTCCTAACTGAAACGAGTTATCCAGACACAATGGAACAATTCTCTTAGCCCATAAATGTACGAAAATGATAGAAAATGGAGATGAGGAAACTCGGCTTCATGATCTCAATCTACAACAGGAGTGGGTCTTCAAACAGGATCTGATACCATGTTCAACAACACATGTATTCCAACAGAGGATGAACAATGGGCACTCATGGACACCAAGTTGAAAAAGAGCACTACATTTCATCCACAAACTGATGGTCAAACAAAAGTGGTGAATAGAACAATAATACATTGTCTTTGTGGTTATTGCAGCAAACATCCTAAGATTTGGGATGAGCACCTACACTACATTCAACATTATTATAAATGGGCTAAGCATTCATCGACTCAAACATCTCCATTTGAGGCATGTTTTGGTTATTTGCCAAAATCTCCTCTAGATTTTATCTTTGGGAAGGATGTTGTTATTGATGATAATTATGACATTGATAGCATGTGTTATCACTCCAAGAAACCCTTTGTGGTTGTAGACCAAAGGTGCTTGGTAACTTAAGAATATGGTAGATTTGTATGCTTGGAACAATAGGATAAATCAATAGATAATGAAAGTAACCACTCATCATGTATTTGAATAAAACAATGCTTTTAGAGAACAATAATCAGACAACGGAGTTGAAAAAGGGGATGAAGAATACTAGTCTAGATAACCAAATACAACCATGTGTAGGGTCATACAAGGCAGTAAGAAATTATTTAATCCAAGTTTATGAGATTAATAAGAAGATGACAGTTCTTAAAAGCTAAACTAAACTGGAATAAAGTGTAGAATCATGAAATATATGAAAGAATCTGATATTGAAAACAAAAGAGGACTGTGATTCTATTATCAGAATAAGAAGTCAAGTACAATAGCTAGAAAATGTCTCTCAGATTGAACCATGATCTCTCAGAAAAGATAGGCATTTATAGCCTTTTACAATCGATTTTTTAGATCCTGAAAACTTGGATCTGTATCTAAATATAGAAAAAAAAAATAACTAAATACAATTGATAAGCAAAGACTAGTTCCTAGAATCTGAACTGTCTTCTATGTTGATCTTGACATATGTACTTCATCACCTTTAGGACTCTATTGTGTCGTGGAAGGGTAAAGACACCTGTCTTCTATACCTGGACTCTTTTAATAACCATAACCAAAACTTTAGTTGACCAATTTAGCATTTGGTCTCAAAATGTCCACGAATCTCTGATGCTGAGTGTTTCTTAATTAGGTGGTTAATCCTTCAATTCTCTCAAACCTTTTTTTAAATATTTCAAAATCACCTCGCTCCAGCTTAGCTTTCCAAAAATTTATTTCTGTACTTTCACCAGCTAATTCACCTTACGATATGCTGGTTAGCTAGTGAAAGTTCTGCTTTTCACCAGCTTACTAGTTGTAATTTTACCCTTTGCGCTGGTGAAAGTTCTGTCTTTGGCCAAAAAGGAACCTTTCATCTCCAAAACTATTGTTTTACCAAAAATTTAGTGTGCCTTTGATTTATCTCCCTACATATTCTCAGCAACCTGGGCCAGTACCTGTAGATCTGGATGTGAATTACTCTTCTTCTTCAATTTCTTAATTTTCCTCTTAAGGCGTTTTGCTAACCACCACAAACTGTTATAGTCCTTGGTGATTTTCTTCCATCCAGTTCTCATGATCTTCTTTGCCTTCACACTGCAAAATATTTGGTTCTGATTCATTTGTATTAACAAAGTTTTCATCTTCGACCTTGTTGTTTGCAAGGCACTTTGAGTCAATGTTGCACTTATCATTCATATCGACCATGCCCAACTCTGTTTCCTGCAAAATTTCACCACATCTGAGTGCCGATTCTTTACCTTCAACTGGCTGCTCAAGATCTAGAAGCAATACTTCCTCTTTGGCAACAAGGTCTTCCTCATTTTGGACACAAAGAGTAGCTTCTAGAGAGTTAACAGTTTGCACCGACTTGCTTATGCTCTAGGTTTTAGCAGCTGCTAGAGGTTCTTCCCCATCCGCATTCTCATTTGAAGGTATAGTCTCCTCCATTCTCACCAAATTGTTTTCTTCTATGACATTAGATATCATCCATGAAGGAACCTCCACTGATAACTCCATCTCGTCATTGTCATGACACTCCTCTGTCTCCTCTGTTAAAGCATGGATTATGTCTCTTCAAGACCCAACATTATGGAAGACTTGGTGAACATTCCTTCCTTTAACACCTTGGCATTCTTCAATACAAGAAAGCTCTGGTCATACCTTTCCCTTGTATATCTTACTATTCGCTGAAGCCAGTTCATTGTCTCGACGTTGTGAGAAAATACATCTAGCCCAGGTTTTACAATTGTGGTAACTGCGTCTAGATCACCTCTGAAATCAGAGTTTAAGAATTCAAAAAGAATCTCTGGCTTGAGTTCCTTTTCTAACAACAACCACTAAATAAGAGAAGAGAGCATCTGTAATATACAACTGATATCTGGTCATGATAAGGATATGACACCTCCAGAGGGTCGATGGTTCTGTCCTCTATAATTTTATTAATATTTCAGTCAGGAGACTTAATTGCTTCATTTTGGGTCAAACTGCCAATGAAAACCCAACACTACAATAGTAAAATCCTAACAACACCTGGAAAACGCCATTCTGTAATATTGACAACCGTGAATCATATATATTTTCCAAGGTCGAGAGAAATTATTGATTATCTTTATTGGAAAACCTCAAGAGATGAAACATGATGCAGCAACAGGATATGCTTCCACAAAAGCCTCCAGAGTAGCAATGGCATCATTTATGAAGTCCATAACTTTTATCTATTGGCCTCTGCATCAAAGGCACTAGCGACCTCCTCTACCATAAAAATTCTCTAAAGGATTTGGAACTCAGCCTAATAGTAACATGAATAACCTTACAGGCCACTGGCATCTGTGATCTCAAATAGATGAACTCGGCCCTGTAAAAAAAAAAGAAAACTCCTATGAATAAAACGTGTTGTTTCTTTGGCTGAGCACATGGCTTGATTAGTGGCTTGAGAACAACCCAAATATGCAAGATTTGTTTGTCTTCTGATGTATGGTTCCTCAAAATCTTAATGCGCTTCCCATAAAATATAGAGACATAAATGATGGTGCTTCTAAGCCATTGATTTCGGCTCATGAATTAATGCGAGCTATAACAGAAAAACATCCGACCCTGGCTTAATATTTACACTGTATAATCAATTTGACACCTAGCATTTGATGTGTAATGACCAGAACATTTTGATCGCTAACAGCAGGGATGATTTTAAGGATGGAAATTTATTTTAAAATTTAGAAACCTTGGTGAATCTTACTAATCCTTCATATGCCAACTATAAATATTTGGAGATATTTTTGTAAAAATATTCAAATTTCCAAAGATTTTATATAGTTTTTATAATATTTTGGCGATTTTTAAGGTAAAATATTTTTATCCTATAGAATGTGGGCGAACCATTTTTAAAATAATGAATATTGTTTTTAGAAAAACCATGGAAAATTAGCCCATGAGCGAAATTTAGCCCCTAAAATCATCCCAATTTGATAGAGAAAAGAAGTTCATTGAACAAATTCAATTAGTGTACAAATGGTACAAGAATAGTTGGAAAAGAGCCAAGCCAAGTACAAGACAAGACATGGAAAGCATCGTCTTGATCACAATTTTCAAGTTGGAGACGAAGTTTGGATTTACATTAGCAAAGAGAGGCTTAAAGGAGAACGTAAAAAGATGAAACCAATAAGATATGGACATTTCAAGATTATTGAAAAGATTGGTAACAATGCCTTCCATTTGGATTTTCCTCCTTATATGAAAATGTATGCAGTTGTTAATGTTGATAATTTGAGATTGTATGAGCCTCCTTTGATTGATGATCAAGGAGAGCCTGTTCAAATTCCTTCAATATATGAATTCTCTCCATAATATCTTTCATAATTGCATGAAGATACAATCCTTGATAGAAATATTATAACTTCAAAATGAGGGAATGTGGAGTACCTTCGTGTTGGTCGCAAAGGCACAAATACAAGAAAAGATAAATGTATTGAGGTTGAAAGGGTGAGGGAACTGTACCCTCATCTATAGAGTGATTGAAATAATCTTTTGGAGGTCCAAAAGCTTCCCAATGGGGAGGAGTGATCCATGGGATAAAAACAATGCTAAAAAAGAAAAGTGTTCAAAATTTCTCAAAAATGTTTTCATTGCGTACATTTCGTCCTCACGATACCAATGCAAATTGAACAGGCTCAAATGAAGTTCGTATGAGGAATTTATCACGTTCTATCCAATTCCCATACAAGTTTTTTTTTTTGACTGTGCAGTCTGTACAGGTTGACATGGAAACTGACTGTACTTTTTGCACGACCATACATCTGACATGGCAAGGTGACATGGACTGCTGACTGGGTAGGCGATGACATGGCAGGTTGACTACACAATTGATGACATGGACCAATGTTAGGTTGACATGTGGCAAGTTCATGGATCAATGTATGGGTGCCACATGGCCTAGTCAGGGGCTGCCACGTGACGCCCCCTCCATGTGTAAAATGGTTGGGTTTGGCTCCATGGGGGTCGAACCCATGACCTTCGACGTGGGAAAATTATTCGTGTAGGTTGGGCCACCAGCCCGCTTACCTTTGTTCCTTGAGATTATTCGTTGCAAATCTTATTTAAACTTGAGTAAGGGTTCATTCGATAGAAAGAAAGGGTTGAGGATTAGCCCCAACCCTGGTCACACTATACCACACCTTATCATATGACCACGCGTGCGGCAAGTGGAGGGGCTAGTTGGTGGGTGTGGGCAGTTAGCTCGACACCTTGGCCACATGGGCCATATTACCTAGAACTTCTCCAGAAAAGGTGCTAGCCATTCTAATGGTGTGACAAATCCTCCCATATTTCGGAACACATGCATGAGCTAGGTTTGGTTACGCAGAGGCCGAGGTTTTGGACATAGGGTGCATTTTTGCGAACAAAGACAACATGTATTTGGGAAAAAATTTCAGGAAGGGTATTTGCTTCAATTTGTGGCTAAACCAGGTGCAGACAAAGCCCAACTAGGGGTTTTTGGACATTCTAGATCCATTGCATCCATCTATTTCAAATTCTAATCATTGTAAAGCATTGTTTTAACACTTTTGAGAATATAATGAAAATGATCCATTGGATGCTGGACCAGAATATGTAGCCCAAGAGAGGGGTGAAATCCTTTATCATTTTGTTGTGTTATGTGTCTATTTTGATGTATTTTTATGAATGTTTATGTTTTTATTTTTAAGTAAAAAATCAATAATTTTATGTTCTTGAAACTTGATCCAATTGCTCAAGACACATACATTTTCCACTTGAAAATTTGTATACACAAACCTTTTTCATTTTCAGAGCAATAAATAAACCACATTAATATACCACTAAACGAAAAATAACCACATAGTTTTTCAATTCAATTTAAAACTAGTAGAAGTATCACAACAACCATAGTCTCTGTTGTTGGCATACTGAGAGGGGGCATGAATCAATATGAACACTTTTTACCACTTTCAATCACAATATATATATATATATATATATATATATATATATATATATATATACTTCAAATTTATCAGCAATATATCATTTATGATTGCATTCAATATATCATGAACATATAAACATAAGCAATATCATCACATCAATAACTACATGCACAGTACACCAGAATTTACGTGGAAACCCAAATGAGAGAAAACCACAAAATGGTTTCTTATATATCAAATATTACATTCATAGGAAGCACCAACTTCCAAATTCTCTAGCACTAGCTGGAAGAATGATTCAATCCATATTTACAGGCCCCAACCTGAAGGAAGCTATAATTCCTTGAATTCTCTAGCTACATCTAGAAGGAGGCTCCAACCCCTAGTTTATAGGCTCCAACCTAAAGGAAGCTCCAATTACCTGTGTTCTTTGTCTCCAACTAAAAGGAGGCTACGACCCACTGATTTACATGATACAATCTGATGGAAGGTATGAATCCCTGTATTCTCTGGCACCAACCAGAAGGAAGCTACAACCCCCTTTCATTTCCTTGTCCTTCTGCCCTGAAATATAAGTGTAGACTCAAATTGTCACTACCACTGATCAACCTGTAACTGCCATTGTCACCGATACAACAAACTGTCACTTTCACTGTCTCATCAACCTTTGATCAACTTGTCATCCAACATGTAATAAACTTGTCATCAAACCTAACATTGTCACGGTCATTTTCACTGATCAACCAACTATAACCAGATCCACTCGCATGGATACCAAAAACATCACCATACCATGTACATAAACCATGTACCATACCATGTACCATACTATGTACAAAAACTATGTACCAGAACTTGTACCATACCATGTACATCAACCATGTACAAAAACATGTACCATATCATGCATCAACCATGTACCAAAACCTGTACCATAATAAGTTCCTCAACCATATACCATATCACTCATGATTTGTCTCAATGATGCCATACACAATGTACCATACCTGTACCATGTTGGGTATGTGTTATATTATTTGCACGAGTACCAGTGTCTACGTTGCACTGGGCGAGCAGGGGGGTTTGAGGGGGGGCACTAGACCCCCTCCCCGAGAAATATTTTTTTCCTCGGGAAATGTGTCACATTTTTTCCTTGTTTTTCATGTTGCCTCGATTTTTGTGTCCATTGTTGGGCGGTTTTTCGGCACATGGTTTTTTGCCAATGCTTTTCTATTTTTGGTTAAGGAATTATGGTTGTTGACTAATCTAGGTCATTGGGTTAGGGTTTTGGATGTCGATGGATCCTATATGTATATTGTATTGTAAAAAATATATCACTATGAATGAATATAAAATAGGTTGGTTTTCTCAGTTTGGGTTTCAAGGGGAAAAATATATGTGTAATGTTTGTATTTTCCATTGTATCTTTTTTGTTCTTTTACTCAAAATTTGTTTGCAGTAAATATTGTACAAGGTTAAAATCTACATTTAGTATCAGAAATTTGTTGGCTTTAGGGGGACTCATTTGTGGTCAAGGGTTCGTCTCGGGACTGTGATAATCCTTGTTACAGTGGGAGATCTATGGTATTGATTTTTCAGGTGAAAAGAAATGGCGAGCAATTCGAAAATGGAGATCAAGAAGTTTAATGGGAAATGTTTTGAGTTGTGGAAGATCAAGATGGAAGATTTGTTGGTGGAAAAATATCAATGGATCACGGTAGATCCAGGTAATGCACTTACATTAACTTCAACAGATGACTGGAAGAAGTTGGATCAGAAGGTGAAGAGCACAATTCAACCGTGTCTCTTAGATTCAATATTACTCAATGTGTCAGAGGAAGCTACAACCAAGGATTTATGAGATAAGTTGGATAAGTTGTATCAGTCTAAGTCCCTAGTAAATAAACTATTATTGAGAAAGAAGCTATATAACCTGAGGATGAGAGATGGAGACTCAGTGGCAGATCATTTGAACAGCTTCAATACTGTGGTAAGTCAGTTAGTATATGTTGAGATTGAAATTTAAGATGAAGATAAGTGTATCAGTTTACTTTGTTCTTTACCAGACTCATGGGATAGTTTGGTTGTGGCCATAGGTAGAAATACAACTTCCTTGAATTTTGATGAAGTGGTCTCATCCTTGTTTTCAGAGGAGATGAGGCTGAAGAATATGGAAGGATAGAGAACAAACACATTATTTTCAAGAGGATGCTCCCAGGAAAGAAATAGATCTACGTTCTCAAGTGGGAGATCTAAGTCTAAGGGTAGATATAAATCTCTCGAAAAGTTTGTAAAGGTATGTTGGAGATGTGGAAATGAAGGGAACTACAAGAAGCAGTGTAGATCCAAATTTGAGAAAAAGAAGGGATTTGAAGAATCTCCTTCTACAGAAGAAAATACCTCCAAGAAAGAAGGAGGGGATGTGTACTTGGCTTCTTCAAGAACAAATGCATATCATGAGGCATGGGTTGACTCAGGTGCATCCTTTCATGACTCCCCACAGGGAGTGGTTCTGTGAATATGAAAGGTATGATGGAGGTAATATTTTCCTAGGTGATGACTCGACAACTAAATCATAGGATGAGGAAAAGTTAAGTTGAGTCTCATAGATGGAAGGATTATAACACTGCCCGGTGTTCTGCACATCCCAGGTTTTGCTAGAAATTTGATTTCCTAAGAAAAATGGATGATGTAGGGGTAAAAAAAATATTTGAAAAGGAAACCTGCATGATGGTTCGAGGAGCAATGGTGTTGTTGAAAGGAGTTCGGTTTGGAACTTTGTATAATCTACAAGGAATCACTATTAGTGTAGGGTGTAATAGTTCCATTGTTCCTAATATTGGAGTTGAATAAGAAAGAACTCCTACAGTCTCTGGAAAAAAGGTTATGCTATGGAATCAAAGGATTGGGCATATCAAAGAGAAGGGTCTTTGACTAATACACAGTAAAGCTATGGTTGAAGGTATGTATAAATACTCTCAATATTTTTATTTCTGTGAACATTTTGTATATGGGAAGAAAAATAGGGTAAGATTCCCCTCTGGTGCAATGAGGGCAGAAGGAATTTTACAACTAGTTCACAATGATGTTTTTGGACCTGTTTCCGTCCCATCATTGGGAAAATATTTGTACTGTGTCTCATTTATAGATGAATTCTCGAGGAATACTTGGATATATTTCCTCAGGAAGAAATATGAAGTCTTTGACATGTTTAAAGAGTTTAAGGCTCCTATTGAGAATCAAGCAGAGAAAATAATTAAGGTGTCGAGGACAGATAATGGCAAAGAGTTATGCGAGAATGAATTTGAAGAATTCTGTAAGAAGTATGGTATATCAAGGCATAAGACTAATTCATATACACCTTAGTAGAATGGATTTTCATAAAGGATGAACATTACACTGATGGAAAAAACAAGGTGCATGCTTAGTGGTGTCGGGTTAGGGAAAGAATTCTAGGTAGAGGCAGTGGGTACTGCATGTTACCTGGTCAACAGATCACCCTCATAAAGACTAGATGACAAGACTCCAAAAGAGGTATGTACTAGTAAGAAACCTTCTCTCACACATCCCAAGGTATTTGGATGTGATGCATATGTTCATGTTCCAAAGGAAAACATGAGTAAGCTAGATAAGAAGGATAAAAAGTGTATCTTTATTGGATATAAATATGGTCTCAAAGGTTATAATATTTTGAACCCAAAAAATAAGAAGGTAGTATATAGTCAAGATGTGGTATTTAGAGAAATGAAGGATGTTGTTAAACAGGAAGTCATACCAAGTAAGGAAGAACCAAAGAAACTAGAGTTTGATTTAAAGGATGATGAAACAAACTCTATAGAAGAACAAGAATTAGAAGAAGAAGATCATCATACTCAAGTATTGAGGAGATCGATTCGAGAAATAAGGATACCAGAAAGGTATACTCCATCTCATTTATGTTCAAATTTTTCTTTGTCTATTACTGATGATGATCCTAGAACTTTTAGGGAGGTAGTGGATTCCGAGGATGGAAATATCTGGAAAAAGACCATGGATGAAGAAATGACAACCTTGGATAAGAATGAGGCTTGGGATCTAGTGGAGTTGTCGATTGGAAGAAATCCCATCAACAACAAATGGGTATTTAAAAATAAGCTAAATGCAGAAGGAAAAGTGGAGAAATACAAAGCTTGGTTAGTAGCAAAGGGTTATTCCCAGGTTGAGGGAATTGATTTTGGTGAGATTTTTTCTCCTGTTCCCAAGTTAACCTCTATAAGATTTATGTTATATGTTGCTGCTACATTTTATTTTGAAGTAGAATAAATGAATTTAAAGACAACATTCCTACATGGGGTTTTGGAAGAATAAATATATATGAAGCAACTAGAAGGTTATTGTGTGAAGGGAAAGAATGAGTTGGTATGCAAGCTGAAAAAGTCCTTGTATGGTTTAAAACAATAACCAAGGATGTGGTATCAAAAATTTGATACTTATATGCTGGGACTTGACTTCACAAGAAGAAAAGAGGATCATTGTGTGTATTTTAAATTAATTGGTGATCATTTGATTTATTTGGTCTTGTATGTGGATGACATGTTGTTGATAGGAAACAACAAGGATATTATCCATGATGCGAAAATGTAGTTGTCCTCTAAATTTGACATGAACGATCTAGATGCTTCAAATTTCCTTTTGGGAATGGAAATTAAAAGAGATCGAAAAAAGAGGAAAATCTGGTAAAATCAGAGAAAATATGTCAATACAATATTGCAGAGGTTTAATATGCAGGAATGTAAACCGATCAATGTTCATGTTCATGTTGGTGTAAAGTTATCTGTTGATCAGTTTCCCAAGACAGATGAAGAAGAGGAGGACATGTCTCGTGTTCCATATGCAAGTGTAGTTGGATGTTTGATGTATGCAATGGTATGTACTAGACCAGACATTGCACATATAGTGGGAGTTTTGAGTAGGTATTTGTCAAAACCAGGGAAAGACCATTGGAAAACAGTAAAAAGGGTTTTCAGGTATTTGGGTGGCACTGCTAGCTATGGATTGTGCTACCAAGGAAGATCGGGATTGGACAGAGTGTTGGATATAGATGGCTTTGTGGATGCATACTAGGCTAGAGATCTGGATCATAGGAGATCTACAAGTGGGTATGTGTTTAACCTGTTTGGAGGAGAAATAAGTTGGATTAGAAAACGACAGGATGTAGTGGCACTTTCAACTACAAAAGATGAATACATGGAAACCACTCATGCAAGTAAGGAAGCAGTATGGTTACAAATTATCTATTCAGGTATTGGGTTGGTACAACAAGCTGTAAGGATAGATTGTGACAGTCAGAGTGCAATTTTTTTGGCGAAGAACCCGACTTATCATTCAAATAAAAAACATATTGATATTCAATATCAATTTGTGAGAGACATGGTTGAAGAAAAAAAAGTATTGTTGATGAAGGTGTACACTTTGAAGAATGTTGCAGATTCATTAACAAAATTTTTGAGCACTGAGAAGTTCTCTTGGTGTAGAGGATCCATGGGCATTGTTTCCCTAGATTATTGACTATGTAACCCACTGTATACAAATAAAACAACAAGTGGGAGAATGTTGGGTATGTGATATATTATTTGCATGAGTAGTAGTGTCTACGTTGCATCGGGCGTGCAGGGGGGTTTGAGGGTACCGCCCCTGATAATTGGTTTTCCTCGAGAAACGTGTCACATGTTTTCCTCATTTTTCATGTTGCCTCGATTTTCATGTCCATTGTTGCACGGTTTTTTGGAACATTATTTTTTCCGATTGTTTTCTATTTACGATTAATGAATTATGGTTGTTGACTAATCCAAGTCATTAGGTTAGGGTTTTGGATGCCGCTGGCTCCTATATCTATATTGTATTGTAAACAATGTATCACTATAAATGAATATAGAATATGTTGGTTTTCCCGGTTTGGGTTTCCAGGGAAAAAATATATGTGTAATGTTTGTATTTTCCATTGTATCTTTTTTGTTCTTTTACTAAAAATCTGTTCGTAGTAAATATTGTACAAGGTTAAAATCTACATACCACACCATACATCAATAGTGTACCAAACCTGTACCATGAGATGTGCCTCAACCATAAACCATATCACTCATGACATGTCTCAATCATGCCATATACCATGTACCATAAAATATCATCATTGAAGTGCCTCAAGTATGTAATAACATCACCATGACATATACCAAATCAACTACCAAGATCGCCAAGATATGCTTCCAATTAATGTACCATAACATCAACAAGGTGTACCTCAAAGAATATGCCAAGTATCCACGATGTGCTAATGATGCAGGAGCATCACTGTCGAACAAAAGAAAGTGAGGACGTGGAAGTGAATTGACACTTCAACACATTGAAAGAGCTGAACCAACAATTAACTAGTTTGGAAGCAGTGCAATAACTTTTTGGAATTCTCGTTAAATTAATTTTTATTATGTAAAGTCAGGCCACCGTTTGAAAGGACAAAACAAATTGTAAATCCTTTACACGAATAATGTATTACAGGTGTAGGATTAATGCCCTGATTAGTCATTAGGTTGCATTAATTGAGTAGGTAACTGCTTGAACATAATGTAACAGGATTTAGATAGGAGGATGAAGAGCGAGGAAGCTTTGGGTCCTTAGATAAGTTTTAGTTATGTCTGTAGGAGATAGCCACTGTAATTATGTTTTCTTTGAAATGAATAGAACACAATAAATTGACCCAAATATACAATGTTGATATGGTTTACAATTTGAATAGTTGAATGAGTTCAATTGTTTCTCTTCTTTAAGATTATGCAAGGAGTGCATGTAGAATGCAAGGAGTGCGTGTGAAGAAGTCTTTTTTGACTTAAAATATCAGAAGAGATAGCGGGGAAACTCTATATACAAAGTGCGCATATTGAGCACAAGGAGTGCGTATAGAAACACACTTGTGGTAAAGTTTTAAAGCTCAGGAGGTTGAGTAGAGAGTATGCCAGGAGGGAATTAGAAATTCGTTTGAACAAGACACAGAGTACAAGTGTGAGCAAGGGACGAGACTTAATTTCATTTACCAAAAGCTCAGGAGGAGTAGTGGTTTTAAGTCTTGAGAAGAAACACTTAGAAAATTTTCTAAGTTTTGAAGAATTCAAGCATTCAAAGGTGAAGTGCAGAAAACTGAAGTTCTAAGAAAGAACAAGTATGGAGGATTGAGCGAGAGAAATCCTTCAGAAAATAATTTCAAAGAGTGGATAAGATCGAGGGCCCATATTAATTCAGGAGGAGCCAAAATATTTCAAGCTGTTAGATCTCAGGGAAGTAGCGCACTGGTTAACTGTGAGGATTTATTGGAATTTCGCAAAACCAAAGGATTTGGAAGAAGCAACGTAAAATTCATGAAACCACGAAATGAGAAATCTTGAAATCATCTGTACCATTCATTGAAAGGGGACACGTGGAAAGAGATCAACATTTTTCTAACTCGCATAATGGAAATGTCAAAGGGTGGAGTCGTGAAATCCAAATTCGCGAACTGATCATGGTCGCTCATTGAGATAGGACGCCTGGTGACATATGAATGTTTCATTGATTTGTGAATTGGAAATTTGAAGGTAGGAGTTGCGAAAACTCGTGAAACGCAAAATCACGACTTGATCATAGTCGTTGGATGGAGAGCTATTGTGGATCGTTGATCTAATCTGAATATTTTGCAATTTCAGGTATCGGGGGTTCAAAGGACGGAGAGTTGATTGACTCATATAGCCGATATGTGAAATCGTGATGCGACTTTTCAGATAGGCATGCGGTCACAAGGCGTGGTCACGTGGAGGAGACTTGCGTTTAGCACTTGTGCACGCGGGAAATTTTTTGGAAATATCCGTGGATTGTTCCTTAGAGGTTCTAGTAGGGAATCATAGATTTTTTTAGTTCAGTGTTGAGAAGATCCTAAGACTAGGAGGTCACACAAACCTTGGAGAGGAGGGGGGTTTTCACCAAGTGGTATCAGAGCCAAAAAAAGATTTGAATTTGAACTCAATGTGTTTGGAAAAATTGAAGCGATGCCACCGAGGGTACGCACATGACCACCTATAGAAAACTGTGTTGTAGGAAGAGAAGTGAGAGAACTTCATGCAAGGTTGGAAGTGATGGAAGAAATACGAAGGAGAACACATGTCGCTAAAGATGTCAGTGATGCAGAGAGCGAAGAAATAGAAGTTGAAGAAGATATAGTGGAAGATGAGGGTGAATAACACTTATTGAAAGCTTTTGTGAATTTGGGATCTAGAGAAAATATGGAAGTCATAATGTATGAAGGTAACTTGGATGTCTAAGAGTTATTGGATTGGATAAGGTCCATGGATAAGTATTTCGACTATGAAGAGGTCGATGAAGGAAGGAAGGTGAGACATGTTGTCTCTAGATTAAAGGGACATGCAACACTGTAGTGGGATGAACTGCAGGCAGAGAGGAGAAGTAAAGGAAAACAAAAGTTAAATAATTGGGATAGGATGGTAGCTAAATTGAAGGCTAAATTTATACCTAAGGATTACCGGATAGAGATGTTCAGAAAGTTGCAGAACCTGAGACAGAGGGGTATGACAGTGAAATAGTATACAAAATAATTTTATAGTCTGAATATTAGGACTGGACAGAGAGACAAGTATGATGAAAATTTTTCCAGGTATATAAATGGTTTGAGGTACAAAATTCAGGATGAAATTAGCATGATGATTGTGAAGACGGTGGAAGATTCTTATCAGATTACACTGAAAGTAGAAGAAAAGTTGGCAAGAAACTAGAGTCAACATAACATAAGTAGATGCTTAAATAGACGTAAGAGAGTTTTCTATGATAAGGCACTGAAGGCTAAGGATGAGACTAACAAATCATATGGTCATTTTGAAAGAGGAGGAAGTTCCCAAAGAAGACCGTTTGGTGGGAGACATTATTTTCTTCAAGGAAGAGGAAGAAGTAGATGAGGTGGAGTTAGATGTTATGCTTGTGGAAAGATAGGACATATGTCTTGGGAATGTCCCAAGAGAAATAAAGAAGGAGGAGGAGAAGCACACATTTCTGAAGCCCAGAAGAATGTGGAAGTAGAAGTAGCAAAGGGAGGACAAAATCTTTTGATGAGGAAAGTTCTTCTAAATCGAGAGAAAGAAATAAAAGATTCAGTTCAACGAATGAGATTGTTCAGGACTGCTTGTAAAACAAAGGACAAAGTTTTCATGATGATTATAGACAGTGGGAGTACTTATAATGTATTATAAACAGAGATGGTGGAGAAGCTGAAGCTGGAGACAACTGCACACCCAAGTCCATAAAATGTATCATGGTTTCATAAAGGACATCAAGTAATGGTAAGTCAACAATGCAAAGTTGAATTTAAAATAGGAGGCTATAAAGATGAGATTTTGTGTGATGTAATTCCCATTGATGTTTGTCATATTTTGTTGGGAATACCATGGAATTTTGATAGGAATGTTATTCATGATGGGAGAAAAAATACTTATACTCTGGAAAAGAATGGTAGAACCCGCATGTTACTTCCAATAGAAGAGAAGAAATAAAAGGAAGAAGCGAGCACAAGAATAATTCTCATGAGTGGGAAGGAACTCTTAAAGGAGATTAAGAAAGATCAAGAAATGCAATTTATTGTAGTATGGAAGCCAAGAGTTATCCTTACCAATACTTCTATGAATGATTTACTTGAAGAAATCCAAGAATTGTTAGAGAATTTTGCTAACATAGTAGTGGATGAGTTGCCTCACTCATTACCACCCATTAGAAGTATTAGCCATCATATTGACTTGATTCCAGGAGCCAATTTACCAAATAAAGCAACGTATAGGCTGACACCTCGAGAGAATGAAGAAGTTAAGAACCAAGTTCAGGATTTGTTGGATAAAGGTTTAGTCAGGGAAAGTCTAAGCCCATGTGCAGTGCTAACTGTACTGAGTCCAAAGAAGGTTGGGGATGGAGAATGTGTACATATTCTAGAGCTATTAACAAGATAACCATCATGTATAGATTTCCTTTACCTAGGATGGATGATTTGATGGATTGTTTGAGAAAACGATTTTTCAAAAATAGACTTGAAGAGTGGATATCATCAGATAAGAATGAGAGAGGGAGATGAATGGAAGACAACATTCAAGACAAATGAAGGTTTGTTTGAATGGCTAGTCATGCCATTTAGATTGACAAATGCTTCAAGTACATTTATGAGGTTGATGAATCAAGTACTGAAGGAATTTATAGGTAAATTTGTCATTGTATATCTGGATGATATATTAGTTTTCAACAAAACAAAGGAAGAACATTTAAAGCACTTGACATTAGTGATGGGGAGATTGCAACAAGATAAGTTGTTAATAAATTTGAAGAAAAGTTCTTTTATGAAGACATAGATAATATATTTGGGTTTTTTTATCTCTTCAAATGAATTGAAGATGGATCCAGAAAAGGTGAGAGAAATCAAAGAATGGTCGTCACCCAGGAGCATATTTGAGGTGAGAAGTTTCCATGGTTTAGCAAGTTTTTATAGAAAGTTTATCATAAATTTTAGTGGTATATGTGCACCTATGATGGACACTGTGAAGAAGAAACATAAGTCTTTTAATTGGACAGAGGAGGCTAAGAAAATATTTAGAGTGTTGAAAAAGAAGATAACAAAACAATCAGTTATGGTTTTACCAGATTTTGGAAAGATATTTCAGGTGAGGTGTGATGCAAGTGGAATAGCCATTGGAGTAGTTTTGAGTCAAGATAATAGGCCACTTGCTTATTTCAATGAGAAGTTGAATGATTCTAAGGAGAAATATTTTACATATTATAAGGATTTTTATGAAGTGATTCAAGCTTTGAAAAAATGGAGACATTACTTAATTCCAAAAGAGTTTGTCTTGTATAGTGATAATCAAGCTTTGCAATTTATTACTAGGCAAGAGAAGTTGAATCAGAGGCATGCTAAGTGGGTAGAATTTATGTAGAATTTTACTTTTGTCATTAAACATATTTATGGAAGTGCTAATAAATTTTTAGATTCTTTGAGCAGGAGGAGTTTGGTTGTACAAGAATTTCTAGTGAAGACCTTAGGGTTTGAGCACCTTAAGGAAATGTATAAGGAAGATTCATATTTTAAGGAGGCTTACGAAGCATATGAAAATCCTTTGTTGAGGGATAAAAACTCATGGTCAAAATATTTTATCTAGGATGTATTGTTGTTTAAAGGAAGCCGGTTGTGCATACCAATATGTTCAATAAGATATAATTTACTGAAAGAAAAAAATAGTGGAGGCTTAGCCAGACATTTTGGTCATGATAAAACATTTTCACAACTGAGTAGTTTGTATTATTGGCCAAGTATGAGGGTAAACATGAATAAATTTGTAGACCGATGTAAGATTTGTCAACATGCAAAAGGGAAGAGACAAAACAATGGTTTGTATCAGTCATTGCCTATTCCAGAAAGGCCTTGGGATGCAATTAGTATGGATTTTGTATTGGGATTACCTAGGAATTAGAAGGGAAGTGATTCCATATTTGTTGTGGTCAATAGATTTTCCAAGATGACACATTTCATACCATGTCAGAAAACAAATGAAACTACACACATAGCCAATTTGTTTTTCAGAGAAGTTGTGAGATTACATGGATTGCCTAGAAGCATAGTTTCAGACAGGGACACTAAGTTTGTTGGACACTTTTGGAGAAATCTATGAAAGAGGCTAGGAACTAACTTATGTTTTAGTTCAACATATCATCTTCAGACAGATGAACAAACTGAAGTGTTGAACAGGAGTCTAGGAAATTTATTAAGGATTTTAGTTATTGAACAAGGTCATCAGTGGGATCAGATTCTGTCACATGCATAATTTGCATTTAATAATTCTGTGATTAGAAGCACGAGAAAAAGTCCATTTGAGATAGTATTATATGGAAGACAATTGAGAGGGGTTACATAACTGAGAGAATTGAAACAAGATGAATTCAAGAGCGTTGGAGCGGAAGATTTTGCTACAGGAATGCAAAGACTTCATGATCTAGTTAAGAAGCAGATACAAGATAATAATGAGAAGTATAAGGACATAGTTGATCCGAAAAGAAGAGAAGTTCAATTTGAATTGGGATATGTAGTTTTAGGTCATTTGAGAAAGGAAAGGTTTCTAATAAGAACATATAATAAGTTGAATATGAAGAAGATAGGAGCATGCAAGATCCTTAGAAGTTTGTAGCAAATGCTTATGAGATTGAATTTCCATATAATGTTGGGATATTAATGATATTCAACATTGCATATTTCTTATTACAGAGATGAAACAGAAGAATTAGATGATTAGGAATATATTCAGTGGGAAGAACATATGCCTATAGTAGAAAAACCTCAGATGGAGAATATTTTAGAACAAAGAGTTGGAAGGAAAACCAGAAGAAAAATGTATCCTGAATATTTGGTAAACTGGAAAGACCATCTAGTGGAAGATTCAAGTTGGGTAAATGAACCTGATATTTTGAAGCATGGAAAGACAGTGCGAGAGATAATGGATAGGATTCCATGAATATTTGGCTAGAGGAGTAGATGTAGGAGCATCACTGTCGAACAAAATAAATCGAGGACGTGGAAGTGAATTGACACTTCAACACATTGAAAGAGCTGAACCGACAATTCTAGTTTGAAAGCGGTGCAAATTTTTTTTAGAATTCTCGTTAAATTAATTTGGTTATGTAAAGTTGGGCCACCATTTGAAAGGACAGAACAAGTTGTAAATCCTTTACATGACTATAATGTATTACATGTATAGGATAAATTCCCTGATTAGTCATTGGGCTGCATTAATTGAGTAGGTAATCGCTTGAACAAAATGTAATAGGATTTAGATAGGAGGATGAAGATAGAGGAAGCTCTAGGTCCTTAGATAAGTTTCATTTATGTATGTAGGAGATAGCCACTATGTTTTCTTTGAAATGAATAGAACATTATAAATTGACCCAAATATACAGTGTTGATACGGTTTACAATTTGACTATGTTGTTATGTTTTTTTGAATCGATGATGTTCATAGTGAGTGAATGAATATTTGAATGAGTTCAATTGTTTCTCTTCTTTAATATTATGCAAGGAGTTCATGTAGAATGCAAGGAGTGCATGTGAAGAAGTATTTTTCGACTTAAAATCTCAGAAGAGATAGCAGGGAAACTCCGTATGAAGGGTGAGCATATTGAACACAAGGAGTGCGTATAGAAACAAACTTGTGTTCAAGTTTGAAAGCTCAGGAGATTGAGCGCAGAGTATGCCAGGAGGGCATAAGAAAATATTTTAAACAATACATAGAGTACAAGTGTGTGCAAGGGATGAGATTTAATTTCATTTACCAGAAGCTTAGGAGGAGTAGTGGTTTTAAGTCTCGAGAGGAAACACTTAGAAAAGTTTCTAAGTTTTGAAGAATTGAAGCATTCAAAAGCAAAGAGAAAAAAACTGAATTTCAAAGAAAGAACAAGTACGGAGGATTGAGTAGGAGAAATACTTCAGAAACGTTTTTTGAGGAGTGGATAAGATCGAGGGTCCAGATTCATTTAGGAGGAGCCAAAATATTTCAAGCCGTTAGATCTCGGAGAAGTAGTGCACTGGTTAGTTGCGAGGAATTATTGGAATTTTTCAAAACCAAAGGATTTGGAAGAAGCAACGTAAAATTCATGAAACCCCGAAATGCAAAATCCCAAAATCATCAGGACCGTTCATTGAAAGGGGACACGTGGCAAGAGATCAACATTTCATTGACTTTCTGAGTGGAAAGGTCAAAGGGTGGAGTCATGTGAATTCGTGAAATGATCATGGTCGTTCATTGAGGTAGGAAACGTGGTGACAAATTAATGTTTCTCTGATTCATGAATTGGAAAGTTGAAGGTAGGAGTTGCGAAAACTTGCGAAACATGAAATCACGACTTGATCACAGTCGTTCGCTAGAGAGCTATTGTGGACCATTGATTTGATCCGAATATTTCACAATTTTGGGTATCAGGGGTTCAAAGGATGCAGAGTCGATTAACTCATATAGACGATACGTGAAATCATGATGCACCTTTTCGGATAGGCGTGTGGTCACAAGGCATGGTCACTTGGAGGAGACTTGTGTTTAGAGCTTGTGAACATAGGAAGAATTTTGTAAATACCTGTGGATTGTTCCTTAGATGTTCCAACAGGGAATCAAAGACTGTTTTAGTTCAGTCTTGAGAATATTCTAAGATTGGGAGGTCATGCAGCCCTTGGAGAGGAGGGGGGTCTACACCAGATAATGTCTCAACAATATGGCTCAAGCATGCACCATAACGACCAAGATCATATACCAAGTATATGGTTCACACATGTGCCAATAATTACAAATATGTTCCTCTAACAATGATCCCTAACAAACATACACAATGTACCAAGGATATATCACAACCATGTATGTACCTCAATCATATGCATCCATGTACCCAAGAGGCCTCCAAGACATGCCTTGAGCAAGTGCCAAACCATACATGCATCAAATACATAAAGACATACCTTTACTGAAGATGAAACTTGATGCATACCATCTCAGGCCCTGTAACAACCTTGCTGAGTCATCATGCCTTTCTGCAACCTGGGATAAACATCCTTCTTCAAGTCCTTTTCTCAGTTCCTCGACTTGCACACTACCAACTCCCGGATAATCATGCTTTGCTCCACTGCAACCCATGGATGTCTGCACCTTGCTCCACTACGACCCGCAGATAACCTCAGAAATATAGTTTTGTATACCCTTCCTTCACTTATTTTTGCTACCTCAGAATTCACTACCTCATACTTCCCTGCCTTAGACATGCTACACAA
This sequence comes from Picea glauca, assembly GCA_000966675.3. NCBI lineage: Eukaryota > Viridiplantae > Streptophyta > Pinopsida > Pinales > Pinaceae > Picea > Picea glauca. The sequence continues at coordinate 14,746 of JZKD02S2239343.1, read as the reverse complement.
ATATTTACCAAAATATCACTTGAAAGATATATAAACATTGAACTTGTGTGTGTCCTTGTGAAAGACTTCTTGTGGTGTATTTATACTTTTAAAACATAAATTTTTTCCTTAATTCTAGGACCAACCTTTAATTTCTTGTTGCAACCACTTTACCCTTGAATTAATGACTTATAAATTTCTAGGGGATTCTTAACCATTTTTTAGGGCTTACAACTTCATGAGGCCATATCTCCTCAATCGTGAGGAACCACATGGAGTACCACCTACCTTTGGAAAAGACATGAAAAATACTATCCATCTATGAGTCTGTTACCTGCACTTACACTATCCTTCATGTCCTTATTCCTCAAACCAGTTTGGACTTCATGACCACACCTCTGGGGATTCTCAACCATTTATCGATATTTCCAAGGTTTTTTCTAATCTATTGTCATCAACATGTGTCTTCATGATTGGGATTATGTGGATGGATACATTGGCATTAAGACTTTACATAGCCCATTTCTTAGCCATTGTAGCATAGAATAAGACTATGATAAAATAGGCTAGTATCTTTCCTTTGCATAAGTTAGCTTTTCTTCCTAATTTTTAATTAGTTATCTATTCCTTTTTATATACTGTTGGCTGAACAATGCATGAAATTCATATAATAGGTGGAAAGAAAAAGAAGGATTGCATGCTAATTTTTCTTCATTGAATAGATTTATGGGCCAAGACCCATTTTGATATGGGAAAATTTTCTTTCATTTCATTCTCAAAATTTTCTATGTGTTGGGTAATTTTTAGATAACTCGTTTTATGCATATCATTTTTCAACCATTCGGTCATCTCCCAAGTGGGATATTTTATAAAGGATACTCTTCAACCCCTCTTGTAGTGAAAATGGCCACTCAGATTTGTCCCATATTCATGTCCAGATGATTTTGATTAGAAGATTTTTCTTGACTGAGTTTCTTTTGAGTTTTGAGCTTGTTGTCCCATACATAATGAAATGAAATTCTGAGTGATTAATTTTACCCATATGAAATTAAACCCACTCCAAATCCTTGTAATCTGTTTGGATGATTATTTCATCATTGGTTTGGAGTTATCCAAATTATTTCTCACCCATTTAGTCTTTTCTTTGGTTACTTTCAACTGGTGAAATTTTGTATGGACTTTTTCTTAGGAATAGTAAGCTTGACTGATTTTTCCTTTGAGTTGATTGCTTTCAAAACTTTTAGTTTCAATTTTTGGGCACTGGATGCACATGCCTTCTGCTTTAGAAGATTATGACAATGTGTTTGATCAGATCCTGGTGCTCTAGTGGAATATCTGGAGCTCGGGCCAAAATACACGAACCATGTCGGGGGTTGGATATACAAAACCCATGTGCTCATTTAGCTCCTTGGCACATGCATATATTAAAACCTCCAAACTCATGTATCAAAACGCCATAGTTGGTGCAAGAACTGAACTGAAATTCATCATAGGTAAATATTAGTTTCAAAAACTCATTAAAACCTATTAAAAACTTAGGAAATCAAATATAATTAACAACTATTACCTCTTAAATACTTGTTTCAAGTTTTTATGATTAGGATCATGGACATGAAATGGATACAATCCTTGTTCCTTTGAAGGATATTGATGAGGCAACTTGCATGCTTGGTGGAGGCCATACTACCTATTTTAGAGGCCATTTTTCACCTTGAGGAGATTTTAGCACCTTGAGGAGAACAATTATCTTTTGACATAAAACCCATAATTCCACCAGATCAATTCCATTAGATGAATAATGACCATAGGATTTACGAAATGTTGTTTAATAATGTTGATACTGAGAGGGGGGTGAATCAGTATCAAGTACAATTTAAAACCTTTTTCAACTTATACTTAAACCATTCAACTATATCCAAT
>JZKD02S2239343.1:0-11589 GCA_000966675.3 Picea glauca | reverse complement strand
AAAGATAATAAAACTTTACATTAAATCATCACCATCAACCAACCATCACATAGAACCTGATAATGCTTCCTGAGACTTCTTCAATTTCTGCAATTCTTATATTCTTGGAATACTATGATCCTTTAGATCATATTAATCAATGTATTCTATGAAACTTATCCAAGTTTCACTCCTTGAATCATCTCCAAAAATAAGTTATAGAGAGAATGATATACTTTGTTCAATTCTGGTTTAGTCAGGATACCGAACTTGTACAGAATGCCTCGTGCTCAATATTTAACATCTGATTCTGAAATGCACACACAATAAACTAAAGTCTTTATTCTTGCCAATTCACTTTTTCCTACTTCATTTGGATTCTCTATGAATAAGTTATGATTGTTTTACCCGGAACACATGTTTATTGACTAGCTTCAGGACTGGTCAAAAACCCTATCTTCCACAGCGTGTATCTTCATAATTATAGCGAATCAAGAGATGAAACGTTTACCATAGGTACCTTGATATATATTCTCAATACCATATCAATTTCACTATATGAATCATTCTAGAAAAAAATGTTATAGCGAAAATGGTAAGATGACCTGAAAATAACATACCTTAGAACACATCACCAAAAGATTTCATCCTCCCTTGAAATCCGACCTTCTTTACTTCTGATTTTCCTATGAAATTAGACTTCTGTATAAAAGAATGTATAATGATACTTATTTATACCATTTATGTCACTTCATTTTAACATTAGGGACGACCTGGCACTTTCTTATTTTGTAATTCTATTCTTTAATTATCTTCAGGGCCTACATGTACTTCCTTCTTCAATTCACTTTGTCATGTTCAAAAATTCACTTCTCCTCAACCATGAGGATCCACATGCTGTGCCACATACCATTGGAAACAACATGATGTATACTAAACATACATGGGTATTGTATCTGCATGGCATTGCCCTTCATGTCCAAATACCTTCATCAATATTGCGGTCCAAAACCCATGACTAGGGTTGACATCAATGACAACAACCAATCTTCCAAAAATCTCCCCCTTTGTCACTGATGGAAACACTCATGCTCCCCCTATCATCATGATCCCAACTTATATCTCCCTTTGACATCAATGGAAAAGGGTAGGGATTCTCCCCCTAAGTTTAATGGCAAAAGGTAACCTTCTTCTTTGGGACTGCTCCCCCTGAACATGTGGCACTCAATAATACTTCATCCTTGTTTTTGTTATTTGGGACTTTTTCTTTCCTGGAATCATTTTGTGTGGCTTTTGTCTTCTCCCTCTTCTTCATTTCTAGGATGTATATGTTGTTCGGTCTTCTTGTTGTAGTTGCAACCAATATTCCTGAGTTATTTTCTCTTATTTTGCATTTTCGGGAGTCAAACGTAAGAGTGTATCCTTGATCACACATTTGACTAACACTAAGTAGATTATGCTTCAAGTCTTCAACCAATAGGACATTTTTTTCTTTTATATTTTTTCTTCCAAGTTCTACTACACCTTCTCCAAGTATTTTGGTAGATGAGTCATCTCCAAATGCAACATTGCCACCCTTTCTCTTCAAGATGATGAATTTGTCTTGATCCCCGGTCATGTGTGAAGAACATCCACTGTCTATGTACCATTCATATTCTTTTTTACATTCTTCAACGCTTAATTCTATTCAAAAATATTCATTGTTTGGAATCTCTTTCCTTCTCCATACTGTGGTTGGCATAGAGAGATCTTCATTCATATACCTGCAATCTCGTGCTTTGTGACCAAGATAATTAAATTTGTAGCATACAATATTTTTGTCCATCAATGGGGAAAATGAATTATAACTTTTGTTGACAAATACACGATTATTTCCATATCTTCCATTTACACCTTTCATGTTTCTTGAGTATTTGTTCCTTTCATTGATTCTGCAATTAATTGCCTTATGTCCAAAATTTTTGCAAGTATAACAATGACCAAGAAACAAATTTTGATACCTTGGAGTAAGTGGACTTATTTGTGATGTATTCCATCTGGGTTCATGATCTACTCTTATGTAGTTTCCTTCATACTAATTGAAGCTTCTTTGATTCCTGAAAGTAGGAGGTCTTCCTGGATATTCATCTCTTTTGTAATCATTCCTTCTTTTTGGTATCCTGGTCCACTTCTCATCAAATGTCTGTGTAGCTCTTTCTTCAACCTTCTTGTTGTTATTTGCATCTTCTTTGTATGAATTTTTACCCATCCATCCAAGATGTGTTAAGTCTTTTGGTACTTGAGAGTTTCTTAAGTTCTTCCTCAATGAGACAACTTCTTGTTCAAGTTTCTCACAATCTTCTTCTTTCTTCATCATTTGGACCTTCTTTACTTCTCCTATTCTTCTTTCTTCTTCGAGTAGAGTCTTCAAGGAAATGATTTCTTCTCTTAGTTTTTCAAAGTCTTCTATTTGTTTCTTCAAGCTTACAAATGTATTTTCATAACTACCCAATTCACTTCTTAGTTTTCTACGCATGTATTTGAGCTTGCAAGTACAATTTAAAACATTTTTCAACTTATACTTAAACCATTCAACTATATCCAATGATAAATGAACAATAATATAAGAGTTACACCAATACACCACAATACACCATGCACAATATATGGGAAATAATCAATAGTTATTGTTTAAGGGAAGTAATGACTTCCAAAGGTAGCTACAGCTTCCAAATGTAAAGGGAGGGATAAACCTTCAAGAGGAGGATACAATCCTCCAATATCAAGAGAGGATTTAACTTTCCATCCTTTCCCCTTCCTTCCACCCAAGAATATATGAAAGATAATAAAACTTTACATTAAATCATCACCATCAACCAACCATCACATAGAACCTGATAATGCTTCCTGAGACTTCTTCAATTTCTGCAATTCTTATATTCTTGGAATACTACGATCCTTTAGATAATATTACTCAATTTATTCTCTGAAACTTATCCAAGTTTCACTCCTTGAATCCTCTCCAAAAAAAGTTATAGAGAGAATGGTATACTTTGTTCAATTCTGGTTTATTCAGGATGCCGAACTTGTACAGAATGCCCCGTTCTCAATATTGAACATCAAATTCTGAAATGCGCACACAAGAAACTATAGTCCGTACTATTTCCAATTCAATTTGTCCTACTTATTTTGGATTCTCTATGAATAAGTTATGATTGTTTGACCCTGAACACTTGTTTTTTGACTAGCTTCAGGACTAGTAAAAAACCCTATCTTCCACAACTTGTATCTTCATAATTATAGTGAATCAAGATATGAAACATTTACCACAGGTACCTTGATATGTCTTCTCAATACCATATCAATTTCACTATATGAATCATTCTAGAAAAAAATTGTTATAGCGAAAATGGTAAGATGACCTGAAAATAACATACCTTAGAACACATCACCAAACGATTTCATCCTCCCTTGAAATCCGACCTTCTTTACTTCTGATTTTCCTATGAAATTCGACTTGTGTATAAAATGAATGTATAATGATACTTATTTATACCATTTATGTCACTTCATTTTAACATTAGGGATGACCTAACACTTTCTTATTTTGTAATTCTGTTCTTTAATTATCTTCAGGGCCTACATGTACTTCCTTCTTCAATTCACTTTGTCATGTTCAAAAATTCACTTCTCCTCAACCATGAGGATCCACATGCGGTGCCACATACCACCGGAAACAACATGATGTATACTATCCATACATGGGTATTGTATCTGCATGGCATTGTCCTTCATGTCCAAATGCCTTCATCAATATTGCGGTCCAAAACCCATGACTAGGGTTGACATCAATGAAAACAACCAATCTTCCAACAAATAGAAATTTGATAAAAAATTGACACACCTATGGTACTTTTAAAATATGCCGCAAGAAGATTATCGTGAATTTTTGACCACTTGTGGGAAAATTTTGGAGGAGGTCATTAAGGATTTTGAGGAGGTTGTTCCACCTTTTAGGATTCGTTTCCACATGTTGAGGAGGATGACTTGGAACTTACTTAATTTGGGGTCTTTTGAATAAGTTATTCATGCATCATGGATATTATTGTATAGGTGGCATAACCACCTCATAGTGTATGTATTTTTGACCATATCTCTAGGGTTTATAAAGAGATAAATGCATTTTACATTCTTTTAGGCTAAATATAGGAGAACATTATTTTATAGTGAGAGGGTTGCTAGATATCTTCATATAAATAGAGAAACACCTCTCATTCGTAACACATTTGTAGAATCTATGGAGAACAATCACTTGTCTACTTTTGTTATTCTATATTTACTATGGATGGATAACTAGAGAAAATTCTTGATGATATATCTTGTGGATTTATTTTCCCCTTTAATGGGTGCACTTGGCTAGGGTTTTATGGATGAAATGGTTTCTTGAGTAAGTGGTCTCACTTAAATTTTTGGATTTTTTTTATGTATGATTTTAAGTGTAGTTGTACTTCTCTAGTGGTGGTGATGCACTCTCTTGGTTTCTTTCTTGAACAAGTCCCTTATTCAAAACCCTTGGAAGATTACCAGTGGAATATATTTCCTTGAATCATATTGAAGTTTGTAACTTGGCATTAGGCAGATCTTCTAGGGTTTGTAGTGGACAACAATGGATATCACCCTATTTCTACTAACATATTCTCAAGGGAGTCCTTCATTGACCCCATATGCCCCCCAAAAATATAATAGGCATAATTCTTCTCCCATCTAGTCAATCTAAAATTCTAAACTTCAATTTTTATCTTTGTTTTAGGGTAAGTCCAGGGCTTGTTTAGCTTACATTCAATTTTCAGACATAAAAAACCCCAGACGTTGAGGGTTTTCTTGCATATTTTTTACCTAAAATAATCTCTTGGAAAATCATCATAGTTGGTTTGTATTACAACAATTTTAGGGCTAGGCATCTTGGTTTTATTGGTTGTTATATTCTCTTAAAGTTTTAGACTTAACAAGTTACTTAAACCCTAGTTTTATCCATTATTTTAGCCCTAGCTTCTATTTGTTTATAGTTTGTTTAAGGGGTTGAATTGTATAGTAGTTATCACTTGTATTATGCTACAATTTACTCATCGTTTACACAATTTTTATAGCAACCATAATCAATTTTCAGATTTGTCTTATTTGGGGATTGTTTTACAATGAATAACAACTTGATAAAACCCCTTAACTTATTCTTAAAGGACATCAAGCCCAAATATATAATTTACCTTGAATAACCACCTAATGCATAAATTTTTAAGTATGCCTCATTCGTGGTAAATTGGGTAGCTACATAGGATGTGTTAGACTTGATTGTGTCTTTCCTTATAAGTCCTTGAATCTATTAGGGAAGCGTCCCTTGTGTTGGATTTATCCTTCACTAAAACAAGGGAAGTTGTTTCCTAAGTGATAGGGGTAACACTTCTAATGTTCCACTCATTTTGTACCTCATGAAGGATTTTCTCTAGGGTACAAGGTTGTGTGATAACAATAACAATATAATGACAAAATGGAACCTCCACCTAGGTTTAAACCTATGGCACATCACCAAAGGACTATAACATGTTAAAAATTCATCAAATCATAAGAGAAGGCATGCTCATCAAATATGCATGTAGTAACGCCCATTCTCTAACTCCAACTTAGGAAAAAGTACATCCAAAAGAGTATTAACATCATCAAACATATTTTCGCCTAGGTGATGCAACAAATGTTACAATATCATGTGATATCACTTAGGGAAATCCCACCAAGGAAAAATTCACCACCCCAACACATATCATCTAACCACATCAATATCATAAAAAAATGGAACATTATAAATTCCTTCCCATCCAATCATCAAGTATGTTCGCTCCACACATTCAACATAAGAGGACCATGTAGAACGCCCCTATTAGTGACACTAGTAACACCCCTCTTAGTGACACTAATACTACAACATTATCATGCAAACTTTACTGGGCCCCAACAATCATGAGACATCTACATCCTAAGATAATAATCTAACCCCTTGGGGTACTAGAATCACCATCCAAGAACAAGATGCATCATGCACACAAGATAAAAATATATACTGAAACCACTTTATAATGATATAACATGCTCCATAACCATCAATATGAAACCAAGGAGAGATCAACAAGGAAAGTACATGTGAGAAGACCTCCATTAAACAATCCAATGCCATGAAGATGTATAACCCCAAGTTGGTCCAATGCTCCAAAATACAAAGTGAAAATCTCCATCAACGTGATGAAAATCACAAAGTGAAACCTTATACAATATGAAATGCAACACTCTCTAATTAGCTTAATTATCAAAATCATATTAGTCAATATTTGTTTCCAAAGAAAGCTTGGGGGAAAACCTACTAAATACTTCCCCATGATATATGGATGGGTGAAACCTTATACAATATGAGATGTAACACTCTCTAATTAACTTAATTATCAAAATCATATTAGTCAATATTTGTTTTCTAAGAAAGCTTGGGGGAAAACCTACTAAATACTTCCCATAATCCATGGATGGTAAGAGGGGTAAAATATAGACCCAAGAAGCATAAGAATTGAACCCTAAGTATCCAAACAAATTAAGATAACCCATAGAATTATTACTCGATATTTTATGAAAACACTTCCCGTTAATAAATATAATAATATCCCCCACTCTTTAGTATAAATAAATTTAACTTCTTTGTTCCATCTCACCATACAAACAATCCAAGTTCAAACAAGTTGTATCTAACACATTATAACAAGTTGTATCTAAATACTTCCCATAATACATGGATGATAAGAAGGGTAAAATATAGCCCCAAGAAGCATAAGAATCGAACCGTAACTATCCAAACAAATTAAGATAACCCATGGAATTATTACTCAATATTTTATGAAAACACTTCAACTTAATAAATATAATAATACCCCCACTCTTCATATAAATAAATTTAACTTCCTTGTTCCATGTCACCACACAAACAATCCAAGTTCAAACAAGTTGTATCTAACAAGTTAAAAACAAAAACCTTCCAAATATCAAATATTAAAAAAATAAACGTTTAAAAACAAAACCCTTCCATATATTTAAAAACAAAATACTCGTTTAACACAAAACACACATCAAACGAACAAAATTAATTTAAGTGGCACTTACATTATACTTTATCCTTATATAAGAAACTCTACTCCTCAAAACTACTCATGATACTCGTGCATATTCATTAACTGGAAATAGCTCTACCTATCGATCTCAAAATGGCTTCAGATGGTGTTCCCGAAGAATATTTTGATGTGTTGTTCCAAGAATTCACTTATGATCCCATTCGAATCCCGCATGCGGAAGACCCTGCTCAGCTGCTCTACAACCATAGGAAACTCAAGACAATTTGGGTGACCAAAAACGAGGTCGTCAACCCATATACCCTCCAACCCTTCAACATTAAGAATGTCATCCCCCAGACTGAGTTGAGACAAGAGATGCACCAATACAATCTGCACTACAAATCATTGTGACCATATTCATTACATGAGTAACAATGACTATGAAAAACATTTTCATACCTTTTATTTAGTTTCCATCTTGAAGGCGTCTCTTTTCTTTGAGGTGTGAAGATGGATTCTTGATGTCTTCCTTACTTTGTTCTTTTCAAACATTCCTTGCCTTGTGTAGATGGTTGATTTGCAAAATTATTTCCATCCTTTGAGAGTGAGGGACTTACCTCATGCTTCTTTGAGGTGCTTGCTTCAACATGTGTAGTTTCTTTGTTGTATCCAAGACCTGATTTATCATTTGGTGATCTTTGAATATCTAACATCCCATTCAATATTGTTGAACTATTCACAAATTTGTTTGATTTCTCTACTTTCTTTTTAATATCAACAACTTTATCTTCCAAATTATGGCATGAATCTTCCTTTTCATTTACTTGATTATTTAGTAATTCCTCTATCCTTTTGGATTCTTCAATTTGGGTCTTGAGATGGATATTAACTTCAAGACTTTTTCTAATCTCAAAATCTAGCTTCTTATTCTTTTCTATTTCATTCCTTAGTCTTTTGATATCCTCTTCTTTTTCTTCTAATTGAGTCTTTTTACTTTCTTCTTGTTCCTTGGGCATTTCCTTTAACTTCAATATATGCCTTTGATTCTTCTTAAGAAACTTTTTAGTGTTATCAGAAATATAGTTATATTCTATGTAACAATGGTCATAGTTGTATTCAAATAGACCCCATTCAACTTTCCTTTTAAGTTATGATAGTTCTTCTTCTACTTTTTCCATGGGATAACCATTATCTAACTCTAAACATACTATCTCTAAGTTTTCTTCTTCACTTGTAGAGAAATATTCAACATCATCACATTTTGAAATATTTCAATCGGGGGTTTTTGGAGATTCTTTACCTTCATTAATCTTGATGGAATTGTCTTCAAGGTCTTCCTTTTAACCAACATCATCACATTTAGAATCATTGAAAATAGAGGATTTTGGAGATTCTTTACCTTCATTGTTCTTGATGGAGTTGTATTTAGTGTCTTCCTTCTTGCTTTGGTATGTATTCTCTAGCTTTAGACATAGATCCTTGGTGGTAGTGCATTGTCCCATGCTCTCTTTGATAGAAATCGAGAGTCCACTAAGAATGGTCTTGAGAGACAATGCATCATTCTTCTTCTCTTCCCTTTGAGATGCAAAATTTAACTTGTTCTTCAATGGAACTGATCCACCAATAGTTTCCTTCCAAATACCTGCTCCTATTTCCTTCAAATGCACCTTTATTTATATTCTCCATGTAGAATTTTTTTCCTCATCAAGGATTGGAACTTAGTCATCAATTTGTGTGTCCATGGATATCCTCCAAGATTGTTAAGGCTTATAGTGAAGAATGGATCTGATACCAATTGTTGGACACATCGACCACACTTAGAGGGGGGTTGAATGAGTGTGGGGATCTTTTTCAACTTTTCTCTTTCACAAAACTCCTTAGTTGCGATCACCATTTACCTCTCTAGTTGATTCATCACCTAGGAAAACATCAACTCCATAATTTCTTTCATATTCACAGAACCACTCCCTGTGGAGAGTCATATGAAAGGATGCACTTGATTCAACCAACCATGCCTCATGATCTGCATGTGTTCTTGAAGAATCCAAGTACACATCCCCTCCTTCTTCCTTGTAGGTATTTTATTTTGTAGAAGGGGATTCTTTAGATCCCTTCTTTTTCTCAACTTTGGATCTACACTGCTTCTTGTAGTTCCCTTATTTTCCACATTTCAAGCATACCTTTACAAACTTTCTGGGATACTTAGATCTTCCCTTAGACTTAGATCTCCCACTTGAAGAATTAGATCTATTTCTTTCCTGGGAGAGTCCTCTTGCAAATAATTCATCTATGCTTTGTCCTTCCATCTCATCTCCTCTTACCACAAGGATGCGACCACTTCATCAAAATTCAAGGCAGTTGTATTACTACCTATGGCCACAACCAGACTATCCCATGAGTCTAGTAAAGAACACACTAAATTGATACACTTATCTTCATCTGAAATTTTAATCTCAACATATACTAATTGACTTACCACAGTATTGAAGGTGTTCAAATGCTCTACCACCGAGTCTCCATCTCTCATCCTCATGTTATACAAATTCTTTCTTAAGAATATTTTATTTACTAGGGACTTAGATTGATACAACTTCCCCAACTTATCCCATAAATATTTGGTTGTATATTCCTCTAACAAATTTAGTAATACTGAATCTGAGAGACACAGTCAGATTGTGCTCTCGCCTTCCGATCCAAATTTTTCCAATCATATGTTGAAGTTCCTATAGGTGTAGTACCTAGATCCACCATAATCCATTGATCTCTGTCGACAAATAGATCTTCCATCTTGAGATTCCAAAACTCAAAACGTTTCCCATTAAAATTCTCGATCTCCATTTTCGAACTGCTCACCATTTATTTTCACCTGAAAAATCAATACCACATATCTCCCACTGTAACAAGGATTATCACAGTCCCAAGCCAAACCCTTGACCACAAAGGCGTACCCTTGAAGGCAACAAAACTCTGATACCAAATGTAGATTTTAACCTTATACAATTATTTACTGCAAACATATTTTCAGTAAAAGAACAAAAAATATACAGTGGAAAATATATAGATTACATAGATATTTTTCCCCTAGAAACCCAAACTGGGAAAACCATCATATTCTATATTTTTATAACACACTCTTGGATTCCATGAAATATTTCTGTTTTCAAAGTATCATTTTAAGTTGTGCTCATATATTAGTTTTTCTCCCATGGGATAGGTTAGAAGTTTTTAGGTCAAATTAGTTTCATTTCAGTTTAGATTAGATTTATAATTAATTACAAATATTTGGGGAATAGTTCACTGAGTTTCCCCTTTTTATACTTTTAATTATTAGTGGCAACCATGCCCACAAACTAGTTGAAAATGCTACATGAAATGAGAGTAGGTATAATTGGGACCTCCCATAGAGCATTCTCCCTTACTTGATTGATAGGCCATTTAGACCCGTCAAAAAAAATGGTGCTATAAGGAGGGTGTTATAACCCTAATTTGCACCATACATGCTTACCTGGAATCAGACCATCTCACATCCCTTCTTTGCCAAAACAATGTTGAACAACTCTTTAAAAAACCTCTTTTATAAGGGCCCACGCGCCCTACTCCATTACTACACGTGTGTACACGTTCGCTGACCTAAAACAACCTGCGTGGACCTACAAAAGCACGAAAAAAGGAAAGTTGCCAATGGAACACACAACTTTGGGTGAGTTAACTGAATCTTCCAGCCATGCATGGCCGAGGGTTCGTCCAAATACCTAGCTTCTTATAGCCTATAAAAGAAGGGTTAGGGGTCCTATTTGGAGGAGGAGAATAATAGTAAAGAAACTCTTCCCAATTGTACATTCCCATTGTCCCAACCCTTTAGCCATCCTTGTGCCAAGAGAGATACAAAGGAAAGCAGTTGGAGGATAGTTGAAGAGGAGCCTAGGATCAGGTCCTTGGAGCAGTGGTCGGCTTCATCATTGCAAGTTGATTTGTTGAAGTTAATAATAAAGAGATACTTTTCCTGTCCCGCCATATGAGATTCTTATGATTTGTTGTATGCTTGTTTATTGAATCTCTAACCCATTAATCTATATATCGAATGCATGCAGAGTTTTTTGTTTGTTTTGTGTGAATGCAGGTCAGCCTTGGGAGGAGAGCTGCAATAAAAAAAATGATCAAGCGTCAGGAAGGATCTACATCAAACGCCTATAATAAGGTATGCTCCCTTAACTATGTATTTGCTTAAAGAATAATGGGGATTAGGTCTGGGACGATGGTAGAGAGTAGAGATCTTTAGGTATTTTCTGCATGCATATTTCAACCCTAATTTCTAGTCCATAGGGGGATTTCCCACCACAACAGAATTGGCAACCATACTAGGGAAGTCTCTAGGGTTCTTGGGAGTATTTTTAGGTAGTTTTAAAAGACTAGTTTTCTTGCCTATTATTTGAAGTTTCTGCAAAGTCTGAGCTAGCAGAGAGTTTGGTTTTCCATACCAACTATCTCT
>JZKD02S2239332.1:12917-37475 GCA_000966675.3 Picea glauca | reverse complement strand
AGCGATCAAAAGAGTTCTTTACAAAAAGTTTGTCCGAAAACCAAAATGTCAAAATCTGAAGCTCATAGCTTATACAATGTACCATCATGGATGATGTTCACAGTAACACACAACTTCTCGAGAAACCCTACGGAGCATTCGACTCATGGATGATGATACTCCTACGGTATGACACTAATCACGTTGTGGAACCGCTTCCAGAGTCATGTCTGGAATGTCTGCAGTCAGGCCCTCTAGATTCTGTTCCACCACTTGATAGTCCTCAGCATATTGCAACGCTACTTCTACCTCTCCTCATCGCTGGATGGGAGAAGTGCCAAGAGGTCTGTAACATCCAACATCTATGTTATCGACAAACAATTTTGTATTAGTCTTTGGAAAAGCATATACAACAAAAATACTTTTGAATATGATAAAAATTCATAAAACATTTTAAAAAGAAAATGTGTGTAATTCTTACCAAGGTCCCCCCACTGAGCATCCTCTGGTAGTACAAAATCCGGATCTCCTTGGAAATCCAGCCCATCATAAGCATAGTCATCAACCATCAATATCTTTGGTTGAAGCCAATCAAAGAAAGTATCATCATATTTGATGATCGGTCCTGCTACGTGCCGAGCCATGAGCCGAGACCATCTCAACATCCATGGATCCCTGGGAGCCGGTAAATTCCACTCCACCTGTAGCCTCAATAATGGGACCCGTTCAAGGAAGAAGGATACCAGCAAAGATCCGTACCTGAATTGCTTTAGGTCACCTAGCCTACATTTGGTCAATTTCTTTTTTATACTGCGAAGCACAACATCTGCCCAGTTGAATACCTATAGCTCAGTACACTCAATAGCATACTGGAAGTAACTCTGTAATGCCATATGAAGAGCAGATTTCCCAACCATCCGAGCTATAGTGAAAAGGATAGTATGGAGGGTCAAGTCTCGTACCCCCCAAATAGCTACTTTTCCTTTCTTTCTCTCATCCTTGGGAACACAGTGTAAATTGCAGTACTCACTCATCTTTACCCCACCACCTCTACTACCTGTCAGGCTCACATAGTACCCCCATCGTGACAAACCAGTCAAAAAGTAAATGTCCTCAATGTCCAAGGACAGTATGTGGACCCCCACCTAAAATACCTATTGATCAGGGTCCCACATATGCACCAGGTACTCTAATAGTCTGACTTGGGCCCTCATGCCCGGGATGCAAAAGTATTTCAAGAGTCCACAATCTCTCAAAGCAGCTATAGTAGGTGGATGATTTTCGGCCATTACATTGTCTTCTTCATGTTCCCTTTCACGCCATTCAAGCACCATTTTAATGGCCAATTATCTGCATAAGAGACACATTAAGAAGATTAACAACTTTTTTCATGAGTTCATTCTCTTTTATTGGCTAAATTTTAAAAACTTTTTTGAGCTTTGCGGTTCTCGCAGGTGCCCCGTGTGCATAGTGCGAGAACCTCACAAGTGGCCTTAGGCTCACCTGCGAGAATGCATCATTCTCTCAAGCCCCATATAGCCTGCCTGCGAGAATGGCAGCGCGCATGTAGGGCTTGGAAAATCAACTTAAAAATGAAAATTTAACCAATGAAATTACAAAATTAAACCATGAAAGTGTTAAGGATGAAGAGCCTACCTCACTTTCATAGGCATCTCGCTGAATGGTCTCTCATAGCTCTTGCAATCTGATGCCTAACTCTCAGGGTAAAAGAGGGGTTTTTTGAGCTCAATAGTGGAAATGTAAAAATGATTTGGTAAAAAGACTATTTACTCCTTTTATTTACATTTACTATGTCATTTTTTTTTTATGATTATTTATCTATTAAACCCTAATCCCTAATGTCATGTTGAGTGTAACTCTTGCAGACGTGATGACACTGATGATCAAATACAGGGAGACAGACATGTTTTTCTTTGTTATCGCATGTTTTTTATTGTTTTTTATGGTTTTTATATAAAAACCTCGAGCATGGTCTTTGTCCGTTCTTGCGCTCGTAAATACATGAGAACCCGATTGAGCATACTTTTATCACTTTTTCGGGCTCAACAAGGTTATACGAAAAAGGAACCCCCCTGGAGTCCGATTTAAGCTCTTTTCAGACTCTCTAAACATGAAAAGATCATCGAACGACCTTGCTATTTTCACGCTTGATAAAGTATTTGAAGTAAGCGTCTGGTGAGCAATAATTTATCTCTTTTTTGGTCTCGTCTAGACTATTTTACGAAAAAGAAACTGAGAGAGTTTTCTTTTAAGTGTTTCTCCAGACTCTATAATCATGAAAAAACTTCGAGTTTTCTATATTTGGACTCGTTAAACAAACATTGACAGACCCATGATGGGATCGAACCACTTCTTCTTAGGGTTCGTTAAACATACTTCAAGGGACTCGTCTAAAGGATGATCTTACATCAACAAGCATATGTTATCCTCCTCAAGCTTGCGTAAAAATAAAGAGGTACTCACAAAAATGGTGGGAGAAAATTTGGGAAAGGGATATGTTTTCATCTTCGTATTGATTGGCAGTAAGTGTCGCTCTTGAACATGACACCCCCTATTCATCATTTGAAGTCGGTTTGGGAAATCAATTTGTCTCTCATTCGATTTATTACAAGGTCTTTCCCTGTGTCGTCTTTGAGTCAATGTTGCCAAATCATTGGTCGTGTCATTCATATGTTCAAGAGAAGTCCATTTGAAACCTATATTGAGTCGACCATCTGCAATTATCCATTCTCTCTGTGTCGGCCTTCCCTGTGTCCGGTCCAATTCACATCATACTCTGTTTCATCTTCAAAATCTGTTACTCATTTCGTGTCATTGATGGGGGATACATCAAGGCTCTCCTGTGATGAGTTTTGTTCCATCAACTTCAACTCATTATCCGGAATCAAGACTTAGAAATTATTTGGTACCCTGGAGCTTACATGCCTCAATGGCAGGTTTCCTTGCTTTCGACAGTGGGTTTACATCATTGACCCCTGATCGAAGGATTCCATCGGATGTTTGACTTCAACTCATTTATTCACACTCGATGGATTGTACTAGGGTACCTTGGGAGTCATTGACATCAATGGTGATTTCCCTCGCACTTGTTAACGGTTTCATCAATGACCAGTAATCAAGTGGTTTCTTCCATGTTCGACTTCAACACATGTAATCACATGGTTAGATTCGTACTTTGGGCGATGATATTGAATACCTTGAATATCATCTCTTTGGTCCAGTTTGCGATGGAGTATGTATAATTTGTGACACATAGATCCACTGTGTATGTCTCATGCCTATGTTGTCTTGATTTAAAATTTCTCACTTAGATCCACAGTGTATTTCTGGTGGCTATGTTATATTTTGATGGCATGGATCCACAGTGTATAATTGGTGGCCATGACCCATGTCTATGATGTTATCAATCTATGATCTAAGTATGGGAATGCCTACCTCAGAATTGGTATATATGATATTCTGTAGATGCTTGGTTGTTCACAGGTTGTCGATTAGGTGTGCTCCTGGTTTCTGACACACACATGCAGCTTACAAAGTCTTTCGGCTATCACTGGTTCCAACCTCATACTTTGGGGGGCATTCTACTACCCATGATTTTGGTTTTCATGATGATGTATTGATGATGGTGTACTCAGGCTCTTCATAAGAACTTTCTCCTGAGAAAAATTACTTTCTTCTCTTTCCAGAAATATCATTTTTGAAGAAGGTTCGCAGGTTGGTAGTATATTTGCCTGCGAGAATGCTTGATTCTCGCAGTTTGCCTTAAGCCAGTGTGTGAGAAGTTCACGTTGTGTTGAACTGCTAGGGTGTGAACTCTTCCTAAAGCAAGGAAAAAGATGAATTCTCGATGCTTCTAGAAGGGAATATTCTAGAAGGATGGGTTGGCATTCGAATGGTTATCCTAGTACTGGATTCCCTAATATTTTGGGATCATTCTTATCCAAGTAACAAATTCATTCTCTCCTATATATGAGGGAATTCTCATGGAAAAGGTTAAGCAATATTCATTGGAGAATTGGTGAAATAATTGTGTGAAGGACTCAGCATTGAACAATAGCTTGGAGACTCTAGCAAGTCTATCAAGAGGATTTGATCTTCTTCATGCAAGGATTGAGCAAGTGTGTGTGTCGAAGCCAAGAGCCATCGAAAGGAATTTTGTGACATCAAGGCTCAGGTTGTAAGCTTTACTTTTCATTAATATGATACAGTGGCATGTCCCTTTCCCATAAAGCTATTTCCACTTTATTTTGTAATTTCTTGATCATACACATATGTTAATTGTTGAATATATTGTGGGATCTTCACTTTGGTTGGTTTGTGTTGTCTTGGTCTGGACTTTATAAGAGAACTAGAGTGAAGAAGGAGTAACAAAAACCCTAGGAAGCGATAATAAGGTATGTTACTTGTTTCTTCCTCCTAGTCAATTCAACAGTCAAAACTTAGGGAAAGAGTATTGTCCTATCTTGCTTTGTTCTAGGTCTAGGTGGATCTAGGGATATCAGTTCATGTCCGTACCTACAGATTTGTCCAATAACACTTATCCTATCACCAAGTGGTAGTTGCACCAAATCTAGGACACCCATAGGGTTTCTACCATAAAAAACCTAAAATGGATATTTACCTGTAGATCTATTCACTTAACCATTGTAGGAAAATTATGCTTGAGGTAAAGCCAAATCCCACTGCTTGGGCTTCTCTCCAACAAATATATGTAACGAGTTTTTCAAACTTTGATTTACCACCTTGGTTTTCCCATCTTTTTGGGGGTGATAAGCAATGTTGAACTGTAGTTTAGTCCCCGATTTCTTCCATAAATTCCTCCAAAAATAACCCAAAAACCGAGTATCTCTATCAGAGTTAATAGTTTTTGGAACCCGATGCAATCTAACAACTTCTAAAAAAAACAATTTTGCCTCCCGTGATGCATCACTAGTTTTCTTGCAAGCAATGAAATGACCCAATTTAGAGAACCTACAAACAACCACAAAAATAGAATCATTACCTCGTTGTGTGTTTGGGAGCCCTAACTCAAAATCCATGCTTGGATCTATCCATGGACCTCTGGGCACTGGTAGTGGCATATACAACCCTGTGTTCTATTAGTGTCCTTTATACATTTGAAAAATTGGACATCGTGCCACATACCTGGTTATATATTTTTTCATCTTCTACTAGTAATACTTATCTTCAATTAAGGCTACCTTATTATCCTTTCCAAAATGTCGTACCAAACCACTACTGTGATGGTTTCTGATAATGTTTTCCCTCATTGAACCAATTGTGATGCATAGTTGTTTTCCTTTGAAGAGGTATCCATCTTGCATAAAATGTTTATCTTGATTAAGATCCATGTTCCCAGTAATTGGATTCTTCAACAGTTCCACAATACCCCAAAAACCATTATCAGATGCATAGAGGTCCTTTAATGCAATAAACCAAATTATTTGATTTTCCATGGTTGTCAAAAGAACAATGCGTCGACTAAAAGCATCTACAACTTGATTTTGTCATCATGATTTGTGCTTCAAAACAAAGGTGTAGCCTTGTAAGAAAGAGACCTATTTTTCATGTACATTGGAGGCATTATCGACACTAGATAATGCCTCCAATGTCGCAATGCTTTCACAATTGGATAAAATTCTACATCATATGTGGAGTAGTTCTTTCTTACCTCATTCAATATTTCACTAAAGAATGCAATTGTTATAGTTTCTTGGTTAAGTACAACTCCAATGCCTACATGTGAAGCATCACAGTCTACCTCAAATACTTTATCAAAATTTGGTAAGGATAATATGGGTGGCTCAGTTACATTCTTCTTCAAAAACTTAAAACTTTTCTCGGCTTCCTTGGTCCACATGAATGTATTTCCTCTGGTGCAATTTCTTATGGGTGCTACAATATTGTTAAAATTTCAAATAAATTTTCTTGAAAAGGTGGCCAACCCATGAAAACTTCTTACCCTTGTGATGCTCATGGGATTAGGCCACTCAAAAATTGCTCTGACCTTCTCTGAATCCATCTTGACTCCCTCTTTTGAGATGACAAAACCAAGGAACAACAAACTTTCTTGAATAAAACTACATTTCTTCATGTTTTCATAAATTTGATGTTTTCTCAATGCATCTAATGTAATTTTCAAATGGTGCAAGTGATCTTCATTTTTGTTACTGAAAACTAGGATGTCATCAAAATATGCAACAAAAAAATTACCAATATAAGGTCAAATCATAGTATTCATCAACCGCGTGAAAATGATAGGAGCATTGGAAAACCTGAATGGCATCACCATACATTCATATAGTCCATCCCTAGTCTTGAAGGCACTTTTCCATTCATCCCCTTCGCTAATCCAGATTTGGTGGTATCTACTTCGTAAATGAATATTACTAAAATATTTATATATGGCTAGCACATCCATCATGTCGTCCAATCACAGTATAGGAAACCTATATTTGATGGTAGTTTTATTGATTTCTCTGTTATCTATGCACATCCTCCATGTATTATCCTTTTTTGGAGTCAACAATGTTGGTGCAGCACATGGACTCATGTTTTTTCTTACCAAACCTTTCTTTATGAGTTCCACCATTTGTCAATTGAGATCTGCATGTTGTGTAAGACTCATCCTATAGGATTCCTGATTAGGTAAAGATGATCCCAGGATCAGATCAATGTGATGTTGAATATCCCTCTTTACTGGAAGACCATCAGGTAGTTCATTAGGGATAATATCAACAATTCTTCTAGTAACTTGGCCACTTCAGTAGGAATTTGTCTGTCTTCCACAACTCCTTTTTGCACAACTAATGCATAGCATAATGTCATTTCCTTTTCTTCCTTAACAAAATCTCTTTTTGACAACATATTCTTAGTTTTCCCCTCATCCTTAATGGGAAATAAGACACTTTCAATCCATCCTTCCAGAAGGTGTAGGTATTCTTTCCTCCATCAAGCATGACATTTTTGTCATATTTCCAAGGCCTCCCCAATAACAAATGGCATGCATCCTTTGGAATGAAATCATACTATACTTCATATTCATAATTCTTACCAATGGAAAACTTGATCAAACATATTTTTTTAATGGTGACTTCATTCCCCTTTTTGACCCATGCAATTTGGTAAGGATGGAGATGTGTTTAACAACATAATTTCAACTTATCTACCATATCTTTGGAAACCATATTCTCACAACTACCACTATCAATAATAACTTGACATACATTTCCCTTAGAAGTGCATCTGGTTAGAAAAATATTTGTTTGAAGCCAAGAATATTCATTGTCACTACCCTTCCTTTGCTCTTTTTCAGGAATCATAATTGACCTCTATATAAGGAGACTCTCCCCTATATCAGGTGGGACTTTAGATTCATCTCCTTCTTCTTTATTCTCAGCTTGGACCAAGTTCAAACTCGGATGTTGTCCTTGATTTTCCTCTTACATGTTATAACTTGGGCATTCAACTGCTCAATGACCCTCTACACCACACCTGAAACAAACATACAGTCCTCCTATGTGTTAATATTATGGTAGCTTCGGGAGGTATGAAACTCTATTATGACCTATGACGAGATTAGAATATTCTTAAAGGAAGCAAAGAAATGAAGGAAATCCTAGACAAGTTGTCGGCTACAAAAATATATTTAAAATGAATTTATTAGTACCCAGAAGGAGAAGCCGACACCAGTAAAACTGCCCAGACTACTATAAATACAAGGTTCCATTTCTCATTATTCACATCTTAGCAATTGTAGAGAGAATTGGATCTGCACAGGTGCAGTAGCAGCATGTGCCCAAGTTTCTAGGAAGGTGTGCGCTAGCCTCTAGGTGGGATTGTCTGATCAGCTTGGTTTCTATTCTTGCTTGGTGCATTAGCCTTTCTTGGCTATTGGATTTCTACTAGGATTCTCTTCTCTATCGAGGTCAAGGTGCTTGGAGGGTGGCTTCGACCTATGGTTGGGTGACGAGGGTATCGTCAATGGTAAAATGAGCACAATATTCTATATTCTAACAGGTTATGGGCCCACACCCCCTTCATTCAGCCTAAAATGTCGGAAGGAAACATAGTCTCTAGGATATTGATCTCGCTGAGGAACTATCACTAGGGTTACTAGAAGGGTTACCTTTTCTCAGAAAAATGGTTGAAGGAATAACAGAATTGAAATCAAGACATGAAGGAATCTGCAAGGGATGTGCCCTTGGGAAGAATATCAAGAAACCATTCCCAAGTAGCAACAACAGATCCAAGGAAATCCTAGATCTAATACACTAAGATGTTTGTGGTCCAATGCCAGTCAGATCTCTAGGAGGATCTCTTTATTACATAATCTTCATAGATGACTATTCAAGAAAGACGTGGCTATACCTACTGAAATAAAAAGACGAAGTATTCAGCAAGTTACAAGAATTCAAGGCAGAAATAGAAAACCTCACGAACAAGAAGATCAAGACATTAAGAACAGATAAAGGAGGAGAATACACCTCGAAGGATTTCATTGCATTCTGCAAATCGACAGGGATTATGAGGGAGCTAATTGTTCATCATAATCCTCAACAAAACAATGTAGATTAAAGAAAGAATATCTATCGAAGAAATGGTAAAAGACTTATTGAATGATCAAGGTCTATCCATGTTTCTATGGGGAGAAGCAGCAATGACAACAATATATGTATAGAACAAAATCCCTCATCATATATTGAAGTACATGATACCAGAAGAAGCCTTCTCAAGTAAGAAACCTAACGTGGAAAACCTAAGAATATTTGGATGTCCAGTTTACTCTCATATTCATAAAGACAAAAGGAATAAACTAGAACCCTTAGGAAAGAAGGGGATATTTGTGGGATAAAGTGATTCATCCAAAGCCTATAGAATATATATTCCAGAACAACACAATATATAAGTTAGCAGAGACATAACATTCAATAAAAGGATGGCCTTTAGGAAATCCATAGAAGAAATTATAGAAGAAGAAGAACTTGAAGAACCTAATGAAGAAAACACAGAAAACGAAAATAACGAAAAGGATCAAACTAATCATCCTATGGAGCCATGTGAGAACATTGATTTAGATATCATACCAAAGATCAAGAAATGACCAGATTGGCCTGAAGCTACATTACAATATGTAGAAAGAATCAAGGTTCGATAAGGAACATCCAGGAAGAGTAAAAGACTGAAAAGATTTTCAAGTTATGCAGCATACATGACGAAGCTTCTAGATGAAGAACCTACCGCATTTGAAGAAGTAGTCCAAAAGGGACAATGGAAAGAAGCTATGGCAGAAGAACATCAATCCATTATAAAAAATGAAGTATGGGAAATTGTACCTAGACCTAAAGAAAAATTAGTGGTAACCTCAAAATGGGTATACAAGATCAAACATGTAGCAGACAAAAGCATGGATAAATACAAGGAAATATTCATGGCCAAAGGGTTCTCCCAGAAGGAGGGAGAAGATTATGACGAAACCATTTCTCTGGTGGCTAGGTATACCTCCATCAGATCTATCATGTCTCTTTCCACTTCCATGGGATGGAATCTACATCAGATGGATGTAAAGACAACCTTCCTCAATGGAGCTATTGAAGAAGAAGTGTATGTTGAACAACCTCAAGGATTCAAGGTACATTCCAGAGACACTCACGTTTCCAGATTGAAGAAAGCTCTACATGGACTCAAGCAAGCTCCAAGGGCTTGGTACACCAGAATGGACAGCTATCGAACAAGACTTGGTTTCTCCAAGAGTCATGCAAATCCAAACCTTTATTACAAATTCGTGGATAATGCACCTGTGATTCTACTATTATATGTTGACAATCTATTCATAATAGGTGAAGAATATCTCATTATCCAGTGCAAGAAGGAATTAGCCTCTGAATTTGATATGAAAGATCTAGGTCTCATGCATTATTACTTGGGACTAGAAGTATGGAAGAAGCATGGTGAAGTATTCCTTGGACAAGGAAAGTACGCAATAAAGAACATTCAGAAGTATGGATTGATGGAATTTAAGTCCATGGACACTCCTATGAATGTAGATATAAGAAAAGTGAAAGTCCCAGATTCCAATCCAGTAGATCCATCTCTATATCAAAAACTAATTGGATCATTGATGTATTTGGTAAATACTTGACCAGATATTTGCTTTGTTGTAAATACATTAAGTCAGTTCCAGGTGGAACCTAGACAAGAGCATTTGATAGCTACAAAGCATGTCCTAAGATATATTTGTGGGACAATAAACTATGGCTTGAGATATACTGCATCTAGTGACATCAAACTTCATGGATTCACAGACTATGATCGGGCAAGAAGTGCAGAAGACAGAAAGAGCACTTTAGGTTTGTGTTTCATCTTGGGATCTGCTATGATATCTTGGGGAAGAAGGAAACAGAAGTATACCGCACTCAGCACAATAGAAGCAAAGTATATGGCAGCATGTGAAGCATGCACAGAAGTAGTATGGCTAAGGAAGTTAATATCCGATTTATTTGATCAGATTCCATAATCGACCATAATATATTGTGATAATTAGAGTTGTATAAGATTATTAGAACATCCAGTGTTTCATGAAAGGTCGAAACACATTGATATCAAATACTAATTTATCTGAGATAAAGTCTAGTAAGGAAAGGTAAATCTCGAGTATATCCCAACTGATGAGCAGACAACATACATCCTGACAAAACCTCTATCCAGAATTAAGTTTGCATACTTCCAAGAGAAGATGGGGATCATGGAAATAATTCCCTTAGATGAAAGGGAAGACTCTCTAAGTTAGGAGAAATCAGTGAAACATATTATTGAAAAACATCTACTTTGTGACTAAATGACTCTCCAGATTAGGAGGGAGCACTGAAATTATTATTTTTCTTTGTAATTGAAAAATAGTCCAGATTGGACAGATTCTTTCCTATTCGGAAAGTGGATTGAGATTTCTGACGGACAATGAGTTCCCATTGTGGTTAACATGGGACGTAGTCTAATTTTTGATGTACATTAGACAATGACTTCCCATTGTGGTTAACATGGGGAGTACTCTAGGGCAGTCTCTCTTCTTGAGGGTTACTCAAGAAGACTGTCTTGCCTCGCCGGACAACAATTTCTCATTGTGGTTAACATGAGGAATGGTCTTCTTTGGAGGTTGATAAAGGACAGTATTTTCCTCTTGTGGTTAATGGAGGAAATGGTTTGGATAGTCATTCCTTAGGGTTTATACATTCTCTCCAGGGTGCACTTTGATTAGTGTAGGAGGAATGGCCCAGGGTGGGGAATGGTCCAGGCTCAATAATCAGGGACAATCATTATTTAGGGTTTATACATTCTCTCCAGGGTGCACTTTGATTAGTGTAGGAAGAATGGCCCAGGGTGAGGAATGGTCCAGGCTCAGAAATCAGAAACAATCCTTCTTCCTTGTTTGAGAAGAATAGGGAAGATAGCCCATTGTTGATGTTCTATACTGAGGGCAGATATTCTTTCATATCTCACAAACGTGAGTAAAATATTGGCCCAGATGATTCAGTTTATTTTTAACAATATTTTTCTGTGCAGGTTGGCATCAGATGATTGTTATGGAGATTGTTTGTCTCTAGATAGTAGAGATATACTACTGTGGTGGATTTGTTCCACTTTTTGTGACTATGTGTCACGATTTGAGTAGTTGTGTACTACCTTGAATAAACACAGGTGTTTTCTATCAATTGATATTGTACCAGTTGTCATAGGAGATTATCTAGTTGGATAATAATGATGTTGCTCATATTGCTACCAGTTGAATGGTCTGTTGTGCTCAAGGCCATACCTCCCTAGCTAGGAGGGAGTGTTAATATTATGGTATCTTTGAGAGGTATGAACCTCTATTATGACCTATGATGAGATTAGAATATTCTGGAAGGAAGCAAAGAAATGAAGGAAACCCTAGACAAGTTGTTGGCTGTAGAAATATATTTAAAATGAATTTATCAGTACCTAGAAGGAGAAGTCGGCCCCAGTAAAGTTGCCTAGACTACTATAAATACAGGGTGCTAGTTCTCATTATTCACATCTCAGCAGTTGCAGAGAGAACTGGATCTACATAGGTGCAGTAGCAGCTTGCGCACAAGTTTCTGGGAAGGCGTGCACTAGCCTCTGGGTGGGATTATCTGATCAGCTTGGTTTCTATTCTTTCTTGGCGCATTAGCCTCTCTTGGTTATTGGATTGCTACCAGGATTCTCTTCTCTATCAAGGTCAAGGTGCTCAAAGGGTGGCTTCGGCCTCTTTGGCCTATGGTTGGGTGATGAGGGTATTGACAATGGTAAAACGAGCACAATATTCTATATTCTAATGCTATGCCACCACCGTAACCTATACCCCTATGAAATCCTCTTCCTTGTGTTTGATTCAGGTTACATTGTGGTGTATCTTCTGCTTTCATAGATCCTTGGGATGTTTCTCCTCTGCCATAGTTAAAACTACCCCATGAGGCAGATGATGTACTCCTTTCTCTTCTATTCCTCTGAGAAAATTGTTGGTTTACCTTTTCCTTGGCCTTTAAGTCTAATTTGTATGCCTCTTCCATGATTCAAACTCTATGCATGCTCAGTTCATCTTGAATAGAAAATTTTAAATAATTTGCATACCTTGCAGCTAATTGCTCATCAGTTTCTAGGTGATCCACATGAATGGAAAACTGATAAAACTAATTTGTGAGTTCCTCCATGGTGGATAAGTTCTACTTCAAGTTCTAAAATATATGAAAAGGGGTATGGGCATAGTCTAGAGGAAAAAAAAATATCGCAAATTTTTTTCCATCTTGCTCCAGGTCTTAATTTTGTCTTTTCCTTTTCTTACTTTTTCTTTCTGCACATGATCCCACCAGATCATGGCATGACCTTTCATCTTGGTGCATCCAAATTTCACCTTATTTTCCTCTGGCATAGGTTGTCATTGAAAACAATTATCCATGTATTTCATCCAATCTATTAACTCCTTTAGTTTAAGATTCCTTGCATATTCTGAAACATCCATCTTGATCCTATCATTTCTCCCTTATAGATCCCTGAGCATCCTTTATTAAAAAGACACACGCTCTAATTGTTTTTCTTCTTGTTCTTCATTTTCTTCTTCATGTTCTTCTTCATGTTATATATATTGATCTACATTTCCTTGGTTTGTCTCCTCATCAAACACTTCTCTTTTTATTATTCTTTATTTCCCTTGGTGCGCCCTCTTCCTTTGTTTCCCTCTGCACTGAACTAAAGTGCCCTAGCTCATCAGTAACCCAATCAAGAAATCCCTACATAGGAATGTCCTCTCTTGTGTTGCCTCTCCACTGAAACTGTCAGAGGTCAAAACCTCCAAGAAGATCTGCTACCAGGTAGCTTTCAGTCCTCTCAACATGTGCACCCTCCTCCTAGTAGAAATGAACACCAGAAATAAATTGAGCCATAAATTGAATGTCTCTCTCCATAGAAACAAATTCCCAATCTCTCCTCTCCCTATGCATCATACCTCATCCTGATCTGACAAGTCCTCCTCTCCTGATGAGCAAACAATGGATAATAAATTCACCCTCCCCCTTAAGATGTGCCCCTCCTCCATATGCATGCTCCCTCTCAGAAGTGAAGCCTAATACTCCATGGAAATACTCTCCATGCAAGATCCAAGAAACCAAGATATTGTCCTCAAGATCTCAATGGTTTTACTCAAACCCTCATGAAGTGCACCCTCCTTCTCCTTAAGAAATGTGCCCCTCTTCTCTTCTCCAAAAAAAAACAAGTGAAGAATGAGTCTCAAAAATATCTTTACCCTCTCTTTAGCCTTCTCATGCCAACCCTAAATGATCAATGGCCTAGATTATATCTAGACAAGTCTAATCAATGGGTGAGATCAACTCCAATTATCTCACTAAGGAAACCCACTTTCCTTAGTTGCTTTATGTGTATCAATTCACCCACTTTGTGAATTAATTATCACTTTATGACTTAAGTGACATATTTCACTTTTGACTTAAAACTCCTAAGTCAAAGTGAAATTAGAATCATAAAGTACAAGGGTAATAGTCTTACCCCTTTGTGATTAGAGACTCGTAAGCACATGGGGACCACTTTCCAAGGTACCCAAATATCAACACTAACAACTTTTAGAAAAAACAATTCTCCCACCTGCGATGTATCACTAGTTTTCTTGCAAGCAATTAAATGAGCCATTTTAGAGAACCTATAAACAACCAAAAAAATAGAACCAGTATCTTGTTGTGTGTTTGGGATCCCCAACACTAACTCCATGCTCATATTTTTCCATGGACCTGTGGGAACTGGTAGTGGAATATACAACCCTGTGTTCTGTGAGTGTCCTTTAGACATTTGACAAATTTGACATCATGCCACATACCTGATTATATCGTTTTTCATATTTGGTGAGTAATACTTATATTCAATTAAGGATAGTGTATTATCCTTTCCAAAATGTCTTGCCAAACGACTACTATGAAGGTCTCTGATAATATTTTCCCTTATTGAACCAATTGGGATGCATAGTTTTTTTCCTTTGAATAGGTAGCCATCTTGCATAAAATATTCACCTTGATTAAGATCCATGTTCCCAGTGATCGGATTCTTCAATTGTTTCACAATCTCCCAAAAATGATTATTAGATGCATAGAGGTCCTTTAATGCAACAAACTCAATTACTTGATTTTCCATGGTTGTCAAAAGAACAGTGTGCCGACTCAAAGCATCTGCAACTTGATTCTATCGTCTTGATTTGTGCTTCAAAACAAAGTTATATCCTTGTAAGAAAGAGACCCATTTTGCATGTCTATTGGTCAATTTGTTTTGGGTGTTTACATATTTTAATGCAATATGATCAGTAAATAACACAAACTCCTTCGGCACTAGATAATGCCTCCAATGTTGCAATTCTTGGACATTTGCATAAAATTCTACATCATATGTGGAGCAGTTCTTTCTTACGTCATTCATTTTTTCACTAAAGAATGCAATTGCCCTACATTCTTGGCTAAGTACAACTCCAATTCCTACATGTGAAGCATCATCATCTACCTCAAACACTTTATCAAAATTCAGCAAGGATAATATGGGTGCCTTAATTACCTTCTTCTTCAAAACATTAAAACTTTCCTCAACTTCTTTGGTCCACATGAATGTCTTTCCTCTGGTGCAATCTGTTATGGGTGCTACAATACTGCTAAAATTTTGAATAAATTTTCTTTAAAACGTGGCCAACAAAGAAAAATCCTTACCTATGTGATGCTCCTAGGACTAGGCCACTCAAAAATTGCTCTGAACTTCTCTGAATGCATCTTGACTCCCTCTGTCAAGATTACAAAAACCAGTCCCACATGGGTGTATACGGATTGGCAAGTGTCGTGTAAATGGAAGGAAATTTGTAAAGAGGTCTTATGTTCGATTCTCACCTGGATTTACTCATATGCCATTCTTGTGGGATAGGTGGTTGCAATTGGGGTTATAGTGGTAGTCGACGAGTATCAACCCCGTGTCACGCAAGTACGAGAACTGCTCATTGTCGATTCCCTAGTACAAAAAAAAAAAAAAAGATTACAAAACCAAGGAACACCAAACTTTCTTGTAGTAAACTACATTTCTTTAGGTTTTCCTAAAGTTGATGTTTTCTCAATGCATCCAATATAATTTTTAAATGTTGAAAATGATCTTCTTTTTTGTGACTGAAAACTAGGATGTCATCAAAATACAAAACAACAAAATTACCAATATAAGGTCGAAGCATAGTATTCATCATCCGCAAGAAAGTGCTAGGAGTATTGGACAACCTGAATGGAATCACCATCCATTCATATAGTCCATCCCTAGTCTTGAAGGAAGTTTTCCATTCATCCCCTTCATGAATCTAGATCTGGTGGTATCCACTTTGTAAATGAATCTTACTAAAATATTTATCTCCAGCTAGCACATTCATCATGTCATCCAACTGCAATATAGGAAACCTATATTTGATGGTAACTTTATTGATTTCTCTGTTATCTATGCACATTCTCCATGTATTATCCTTTTTTGGAGTCAACAATGTTGGTATAGAACATGGACTCATGCTTTCTCCTACCAAACCTTTCTTTATGAGTTATGTTACTTTTCGATTGAGCTATGCATGTTGTGTATGACTCATCCTATAGGCTTCCTAAATAGGTAAATATGATCCTGAGATCAGATCAATGTGATGTTGAATATCCCTCTTTGTTGGAATACCATCAGGTAGTTCATTAGCGATAACATCAACATATTCTTATAGTAAGTTGGCCACTTTAGTAGGAATTGGTATTTCTTCCATGACTCCTTTTTGCAGAGTTAATGCATAAAAAAATCTTGTTGTCTTTGTTTCCTTAACAAATTTCAATCCATCCTTCCAAAAGGTGTAGGTATTCTTTCCTCCATCATGTAGGACTTTTCTGTCATATTGCCAAGGCCTCCCCAATAATAGATGGCATGCATCCATCGGAATGAAATCACACCATACTTCATATTTATAATTCTTATAGATGGAAAAATTTATCAAATATATTTTATGAATGGTGACTTCATTCCCCTTTTTGAACCATGCAATTCGATAAGGATGGGGATGTGTTTCACAACATAATTTCAACTTATCTACCATCTCTTTGGAAACCATATTCTCACAATTGCCACTATCAATAATAACTTGACATACCTTTCCCCCAGAAGTGCATCTGGTTCGAAAAATATTTGTTTGAACCCATGAATATTCATTTCTACTACCCTTCCTTTGCTCTTTTTCGAGAATCACCATTGAGCTCTCTATCATGAGACTCTCCCCCATATCAGGTGGGACTTCAAATTCAACTCCTTCTTCTTCATTCTCATCTTGTACCAAGTTCAAACTAGGTTGTTGTCCTTGCTTCGACTCTTCCATGTTATAACTTGGGAATTCAAATGCTCGATGACCCTCTACACCACACCTAAAATACACATATAGTCCTCCTATGCCACCACTTTAACCTCTACCCCTCTGCCACCACATATAGTATCTTCTACTTTTGTAACCCCTTAAGATGATTCTCCTCTTCCATATTTAAAACCACCCTATGAGGTAGATGATGTACCCCTCCTTGCTCCTCTATTCCTTTGAGAAGATTGTCGGTTTAGAGTTTCCTCGGCCTTTAAGGCTAATTGATATGCCTCTTCCACATTTCAAACTCAATGCATGCTTGGTTCATCTTGAATAGAAAATTTTAAGCAATTCACATACCTTGCATCCAATTTCTCATCAGTTTCCTAGTGATACACGCAAATGGACAACTGATAAAACTATTTTGTGAGTTCCTCCATTGCGGACATGTTCTGCTTCAAGTTTTGAAATCTATGAAAGAGGGTTTGGGAATAGTCCAGAGGAAAAAAATATGTCACTTTTTTCCATCTTGCTCCATGTCTTAATTTTTTCTTTTTATTTTCTTACTCTGTCTTTTTGCACATGATACCACCAAATCATGGCATGACCCTTCTTTTTAATGCATGCAAATTTCACCTTATTTTCCTCCAAAATTTCCGTTCAAAACAATTATCCATGGCGTTCAACCAATCTATTATCTCATTTGGTTTAAGATTGCCTGCATATTCTGAAACTTCCATCTTGATCCTATCATTTCTCCATTATAGATCCTTGAGAATTCTTTCTTCAAAAGACATGCTCTCTAATTGTTCTTTGTCATGTTCTTCATGTTATTATTCTTGTTCTATATGTTGATCTACATTTCCTTGGTTTGTCTCCTCATCAGACACTTCCCTTTGTATTATTCTCTAACTATATAGCATACTTGTAAGATCTTCTACTTTCCTTTGGAGGTTTTCCATATCTCTGTGCATCTGAGCATGACCTTCTCTTCCTCTTCCTCTCCCAACCATCTTCCCTCTCTAATACCAAATGATGTCACCAAATCCTGAGATTCATTCAAAAAATCAAATAAACCATGAAAACACATGAGAATGGAAAAATAACTATTTTATTCCTTCTCCATCCTAAATATTACACTCGAAGTCCAACCCCCTATAAATATTATCTGGGATTTTTGAAAAAAACTAATTTTAGAAAAACAACTATTTTTAGAAAAAGAGATAAATTTAGAAAATTCTCACATAACTCTAAAATTGACCACTAACTAAGAGATAACGAGCATGAAACTATTTTTCATCTTTATTTTCTAATTAATCTCATAAACTAAGAGATAACTGATAACTGAAAAATTAAAAATTCTCGTAGAAACTCTAAGACCCCAATTTGAGGCATTATTTGAAATAAGTTGACCTCGAAAAAGTGTCGATACGATGTCCAATTGGATAATTTGGATCAATATGCTAGTGAACTCTTTGTGACACAACTCCCCATAAAATTTTATCCCAGATGGATAACCGAGTCAAAAGTTATGACCCTCGAAAAATCCTTGAAAAATCCCTGCATCATTCTCCTCCAGTTGAAAAGAACGCAACTCATGCAAGTTACTGTCTTAAGGTTATTTCCATTTAATGGGATCTAGGTTTGGTAAGTCACCCTTTGTAATCGACATACTCTTTTTTGGTGCTACGCCTTCCCACTGGACTACATATCGACTATCATTGCCTTGTTGAGTATGAAGGGTCTTCTTATATAAAATATGTGCAATATTTTCCTTTTTCTTTCTTGGAATGGAATGTTTCCAATCCACCTCTGCCCACTGTCATCACTTAGATCGTTCCCATGGAAGATACACAAATCATAAATTTTAAACACAGGGGAGATATCGAGGTCAACTGGCAAATCGACCTTATAAGCATTGTCATTGATTTTCTTGAGAATATTGCATGGACCAACTTTATTATACTTCAATTTGTGGTTGGTTCCTCTAGGAACTCCTTCTATAAATAAACCATCACAAAATTACCTTTATTGAATACCTGGTATTTTCGGTGAGAATCTTTGATAATTTATTTCGTTCATTACTAGCCTGCAATTTTTGTCTCGCCTGTTGCTACACCTGTTGAATGTGTTATGCAAATTCTTCCCCATCATCACTGATCCTGTCCCCAAGTGGTAGCTGCACCGAATCTAGTACACCCATAGGGTTTATACTATAGACAACATGAATTGCAGATTGACCAGTAGATCTATTCACTGGACTATTGTAGGAAAATTATGCTTGAGGTAAATCCAAATCCCACTGCTTGGGATTCTCTCCAACAATGTTCCTTAACAAGTTTCCCAAACTCCAATTTACCACCTCGGTTTGACCATCTATTTGGGGGTGATAGGCATTGTTAAACTGTAGTCTATTCCCCATTTCATTCCATAAAGTCCTCCAAAAATGACTAAAGAATCGATTATCTCTATCAAAGGTAATAGTTTTTCGAACCCCATGCAATCTAACAACTTCTGAAAAAAACTATTATGCCACCCATGATTAAGGCTAGCATCTTATCCTTTCCAAAATTTCTTTCCAAACCACTACTATGAAGGTATCTGATAATATTTTCCCTCATTGAACCAATTAGGATGCATAGTTGTTTTCCTTTGAAGAGGTATCCATCTTGCATAAAATATTCACCTTGATTAAGATACATGTTCTAAACGATTGCATTGTCCAACTGTTCCACAATATATCGAAAATCATTATTAGATGCACAGAGGTCATTTAATACAGAAAACTCAATTACTTTATTTTCCATGGTTGTTAAAAGAATAATGCACCAACTCAAAGAATTTGCAACTTGATTATGTCATCCTAATTTGTGATTCAATTATCATATGCATAGAGGTCCTTTAATGCATCAAACCCAATTACTTGATTTTCCATGGTTTTCAAAAGAATAGTGTGCCGACTCAAAGAATCTGAAACTTGATTTTGTCGTGCTCATTTGTGCTTCAAAACAAAGGTGTAGCTTTGTAAGAAAGCGACTAATTTTTCATGTCTATTGCTAAATTTCTTTTGGGTTTTTACATATTTTAATGCAATATGATCGGTAAATAACAAAAACTCATTCGGCGCTAGATAATGGCTCCAATGTCGCAATGCTTGCACAATTTCATAAAATTCTACATCATATGTGGAGTAGTTCTTTCTTACATCATTCAATTTTTCACTAAAGAATGAAATTGGTCTACCTATTTGGCTAAGTACAACTCCAATTCCTAAATGTGAAGCATCACAGTCTACCTCAAACACTATCAAAATTCGATAAGGCTAATATGGGTGCCTCAGTTACCTTCTTATTCAGAAAATTAAATTTTTTCTCATCTTCCTTGGTCCACATGAATGTCTTGCCTTTGGTGCAATATGTTATGGGTGCTACAAAACTGCTAAAATTTTGAATAAATTTTATATAAAAGGTGGCCAACCCATGATAAATTCTTACATTTATGATGCTCTTGGGACTAAGCCACTCCAAAATTTCACTGAGCTTCTCTGAATAACTTTTTTGTAAAAGGTGGCCACTCCAAAATTGCGCTAACCTTCTCTAAATCTATATTCACTCCCTCTGTCGAGATGAAAAAACCAATGAACACCAAAATTTCTTACAGGAAACTACATTTCTTCAGGTTTTCATAAATTTGGTGTTATCTCAATGCATCCAATATAATTTTTAAATGTTGCAAGTGACCTTCTTTTTTGATATTGAAAACTAGGATGTCATCAAAATACACAACAACAAACTTACCAATATAAGGTCGAAGCACAATATTCATCACTCACATAAAAGTTATAGGATCATTGGACGACTTAAATGGCATCACCATCCATTCATATAGTCCATCCCTTATCTTGAAAGAAATTTTCCATTCATCCCCTTCACAAATTTGTATCTCATGGTATCCACTTCATAAATGAATCTTACTAAAATATTTAGCTCCAGCTAGCACATCCATCATGTCGTCCAACCACAGTATAGGAAACATATATTTGATTGTAATTGTATTGATTTCTCTGCTATCTGTGCACATCCTCCATGAATTATCCTTTTTTGGAGTCAACAATGTTGGTACAACACATGGACTCATGATTTATCTTACCAAAACTTTCTTTATGTGTTATGTTACTAGTCGACTGACATTTGCATGTTGTGTAAGAATCATCCTATAAGATTCCTTTTTCTTTCCTGCAATGGCCTATTGCCAATCCACCTCTACCTCATTTTCATCACCCAAATCATCCCCATCGAAGATATACAAATCATAAATGTTAAACACGGGGGAGATATTGAGGTCAATGGGTAAATCAATCTTATAACCGTTGTCATTGATTTTCTTGAGAATCTTACATGGACCAATTTTCTTATACTTCAAATTGTGGTAGGTTCCTCAAGGAAATTAATCCTTCCATAAATAAGGCATCACCAAATCACCTTCATTGAATACTTGGTATCGCCAGTGAGCATCTTTGATAATTTTATTCTTTTCATTACTGGCCTGCAATTTTTGTCTCACTTGTTGCTGCAATTGTTGAATGTGTTATACAAATTCTTCCCCATCATCATTGATCCTATCCCCAAGTGGTAGTTGCACCAAATATAGGACACCCATAGGGAATATATTGTAAAAAACAACATGAAATGGAGATTTGTAGGCAAATTATACTTGAGGTAAATCCAAATCCCACTACTTGGGCTTCTCTCCAACAATGCTCTAAAACAGCTTTACCAAACTCTGTTTTACCACCTCAGTTTATGCATCTGTTTGGGGGTAATAGGTACTACTGAACTATACTTTAGTCCCCATTTTATTCCATAACGTCCTAAAAATATGAACCAAGAACCAAGTATCTCATTCGTAGATAATATTTTTTGGAACCCCATGCAATCTAACAACTTCTGAAAAAAATAATTCTTCCACCTGCGATGCATCACTACTTTTCTTGCAAGCAATGAAATGAACCATTTTGTAGAACCTATCAACAATCACAAAAAGAAAATCATTACCTCGTTGTCTGTTTGGGAGACCCAACACAAAATCCATGCTCATATCTTTCCATGGACTTGTGGGCACTGGTAGTGGCATATACAACCTTGTGTTCAGTGAGTTTCCTTTACACATTTGGCAAATCTAGCATCATGCCACATACATGGTTATATATTTTTTCATATTTGACCAATACAACTTATCTTTGAATAAGGCTAGTGTCTTATCCTTTCCAAAATGTCCTGCAAAACCACTACTGTGAAGGTCTCTGATAATTTTTTCCCTCATTGAACCAATTAGGATTCTAAGTTGTTTTCCTTTGAAGAGCTAGCCATCTTGCATAAAATATTCACCTTGATTAAGATACATGATCCTAGAAATTTGATTCTTCAATTGTTCCACAATATCCTGAAAATCATTATCAGATGCGTAGAGGTCCTTAATGCAGCAAACCCAATTACTTGATTTTCCATGGTTGTCAAAAGAATAGTGTCCCAACTCAAAGCATCTACAACTTGATTCTACTGTCATGAATTGTTATTCAAAACAAAGGTGTAGCCTTGTAAGAAAGAGACTTGTTTTTCTTGTCTATTGTTCAATTTCTTTTGGGTGTTTACATATTGTAATGAAATATGATTGGTAAATAACACAAACTCCTTCAGCACTAGATAATGCCTCCAATGTCGCAATGCTTGAACAATTGCATAAAATTCTACATCATATGTGGAGTAGTGCTTTCTTACCTCATTCAATTTTCAACTAAAGAATAAAATTAGTCTACATTCTTGGCTAAGTACAACTCCAATGCCTACATTTGAAGCATCACAGTCTACCTCAAACACTTTATCAATAATGCTAATATGGGTTCCTCTGTTACCTTCTTCTTCAAAAACATGAAACTTTCCTCAGATTGCTTGGTCCACATGAATGTCTTGCCTCTGGTGCAATCTGTAATGGGTGTTACAATATTACTAAATATTTTAATAAATTATCAATAAAAGGTAGCCAACCCATGAAAACTTCTTACCTCTATAATGCTCCTAGGACTAGGCCACTCCAAAATTTCTCTAACCTTCTCTAAATCGATTTTTACGCCCTCTGCCAAGATGAAAAAACCAAGGAACACCAAACTTTCTTGCAGGAAACTACATTTCTTCAAGTTTTCATAAAGTTGATTTTCTCTCAATGCATGGACATTATAATTTTTAAATGTTGCAAGTGATCTTCTTTTTTGTTCCTGAAAACTAGGATGTCATCAAAATACACAACAACAAACTTACCAATATAAGGTTGAAGCACAATATTCATCAGTCACATGAAAGTTCTAGGAGCATTGGACAACCTGAATGACATCACCATCCATTCATATTGTCCATCCCTGGTCTGGAAGGAAGTTTTTCATTCATCCCCTTCTCCAATCCGAATCTAGTGGTATCCACTTTGTAAATGAATATTACTAAAATATCTATCACTGGATAGCACATACATCTTGTCATCCAACCAGAGTGTAGGAAATGTAATTTTATTGATTTCTCTGCTATGTGTGCACATTCTCCATGTATTATCCTTTTTTGGAATCAACAATGCTGGTACAACACATGGAATCACGCTTTCTCTTACCAAACCTTTATTTATGAGTTTTGTCACTTGTCGGTTGAGCTCTTCATGTTTCGTAGGACCCATCCTATAGGTTCTATGATTAGGTAAAGATGATCCCAAGATCAGATCAATGTGATTTTGAATATCCCTCTTTGGTGGAAGACCATCAGTTAGTTGATTAGGGATAACATCAACATATTCTTATAGTAACTTGGCGACTTCAGTAGGAATTGGTATGCCTTCCATGGCTCCTTTTTGCCCAATTAATGCATAACATAATCTTGTTTCCTTAACAAACTCTTTTTGTGACAACATTTTCTCAGTTTTTCCCTCATCCTTAAGGGGCAATTAGACGACTTTTGATCCATCCTTCAAAAAGGTGTAGGTATTCTATCCTCCATCATGCATGAATTTTTTTTCATATTTACAAGGCCTCCCAAGAAACAAATGGAATGCATCCATCAGAATGACATCACAACATACTTCATCTTTATAATTCTTACCAATGGAAAAATTGATTAAACATTTATTAATGGTGACTTGATTCCCCTTTTTGAACCATGCAACTCGGTAAGGATAGGGATGTGTTTCACAACATAATTTCAACTTATCTACCATATCTTTGGAAACGATATTCTCACAACTACCACTATCAACAATAACTTGGCATACCTTTCCCCCAGAATTGCATCTGGTTCGAAAAATATTTGTTCGAATGAAAGAATATTCATTGTCTCTACCATGCTTTTGCTCTTTTTTTGGAATCACCATTGAACTCCATATCATGAGACTCTTCCCCATATCAAGTGGGACTTCATATTCAACTCCTTCTTCATTCTTAGCTTGGACCAAGTTCAAATTAGGATGTTTTCCTTGATTTAACTCTTGCATGTTATCATTCAAATTCTCGGTTACCCTCTACACCACACCTGAAACACACATACAGTCCTCCTCTGCCACCACCATAGCCTCTACCCCTCTGAAATTCTCTTCCTCATGGCTAATTCAGGTTACGTTGTCGAGTATATTCTTCT
>JZKD02S2239321.1:17443-32738 GCA_000966675.3 Picea glauca | reverse complement strand
CAATTATAATCCTTTTTATCAAAATTGATCCTAGTGTTATATCAATGTAGTATTATTATCCAATAATGAGCAATAAGAAATGAACAATCACAGACATACACAGTACACCAGTGTTTTACGTGGAAACCCAAATCGGGAGAAAACCACATAATTCCTTTTCTTATATGTCTTGAAAAATTACATTCATTGGAAGCACCAACTTCCTTTGTTTTCCAGCTGTAACTGGAAGGAGGCTCCAACCGCCTAGTTTCTCAGGCTACAAGCTGAGGGAAGCTCAAACTCCCCAATTCTCTAACTACTACCAAAAGGAGGCTACAACCCCCTAAGTTCTCCGGCTACAACTAGAAGGTGGCTACAACCATCTATCCTTGCCCCTTCCTGCCACTCTGAAGTAGAAGTAGTATGATGGAGCCACTGTCAACCTGTCACTGTGAGATATACTATTGTACAACTGTATCAACCTGTACCACTGACCTGTGTCCAATATGTACAACTTCCCTGTAATCAATCTGTATCTGAACTGAACATGTATCTACAAAATTACAACAAATTCACGAACTGTAGTGATGCAGTCTATGTATGTACGCGCCCTATATGTTATGCAACCCACGTATGTACGCACCCTATATGTTATGCATCCTGCGTATTCCTTCTGAAACTAGGGTTTCCTTTCACTTGAAAATTTCTGACCCTCTATAAGTTATTTCACATAGAACTGTAACATGTCACTGTATCTAGACTGTAACTGTACCCTGTGCATGCATCCTCATACATAACCTCCACTCAAGGCAAGCATGTCTCTCTCTAGTCATGTGCCATATAGGTATGTGTAATCATGAACAAGTATAATATCCCTCATATGATCTTAGTCATCAATCCATTTATGATATTCAACTTCTCAATACATTAATAAATACAAGATCTCAACCATGTACCATAAAAACTCTTAGCCATATGCCAAGAAATACAAGATGTGCCTCAACAAGAAGTATCAATGATAAATATACCAACACTGTATTTCTGTAGATCTAACTTATACAGAAGATCCCATGTAGCCACTAGTCTCTCTAGGGAGAATCCTCAAATCTCCATTGCCATTCCTCATGCATACATCAAAATCCAACTATTCATAGAAATAAGACATACCTTTTGAACCAATGGATGAATCTGATGTATCTGAGCACTCTAGACTTTCCTGGGAGCTTGATCTCAGAATCTAGAACCTCTGCACCTTCATCTTTTCAAGTTTCATGGCTTTATCAACATGTACTCACCCTATACACAACTAGGCCGTGTACGTACTCACCCTATACACAGACAACCTGTGTACGTGTACACACCCTATACACAACCAACCCGCATATGTACACACCCTATACACAACCATCCCGCATATGTGTACTCACTCTATACACAGACAACCTATGTATGCCTCAAAAAATAGGGTTTTCTGTGAATCCGATAATTTCTCCGTCAACCCTTTGTGCTACCTCAGACGTTCGCCACTTCAGATGTATCAACAAGTATTTACAAGAATATTTACACAAGAAAATAGATATACAATATGTACAAGTGTGTTTTTATGAGTGAGCTTTGTCTCTTCATTTAAAACAATTTCTTTTTGCAAATAACTTTCACTCTTGGGGGCTTCTGTAAGACTCATGAGGGTTCTCCAAATTCATATGGTCATAAATTTCCAACCGCGAGGAGTTATGTGACGTTCCACATACCACCGAAAATGACATGACAAGCACTATCAATCTAGGATAGTTTCACTCACAAATTCACTATCCTTCATCTCATTATTCCTCAAATAAGCATGGTTTCTCTCACTCCACAAAGCGTCTTCCCATGAGGGATTTCACCATAAGGGGACCACTTTGGAATTCATCCATTTTAACTTCTTATCAACCATGACAAGAAAATAATGAGTCATATTTACATCAAACAATATTGGGTCCATTACCCAAACCTTGTGCCACGGGGCTTTCTTCAAGGGTTGACATCAATGGAAACCAACTTTAATCAACATTACAACCATATGTGATCCTCCTCAAGCTTGCGTAAAAATAAAGAGGTACTCACTAGAAATGGTGGGAAAAAATTGGGAAAGAAATGTATCTAAACCTGTATTCTATGGAAGAGTCACTTTTGAACACAACACCCTTTCACTTGCTTTGTATCTAGGTTGGAAAATCCGCTTGCCTCCTGATCATACTCCTTTATAAAATTACCAATCGGTCTATGATCCTTGTTGTTGATTCAGTGTTTCCAAGATAGTTGTGGTGTCATCAATATGTTCAAAGAGAAGGGAAACCTGAAAGGCCTTCTATTGCATTGACCATTTCTGCAGTCCTTAATCCTTCTATTGCATTGGCCATCCCTGAGTCAGTCCTGAATCACATGTTACTCTGATCTACTTCAAATCTTGTTACCTGTTTCTTGTCACTAATGGGGGATACATTAAGGCCCTCTTGTGACAAGTGTTTTCCTGTTGACTTCAACTTATTATCCAAGAATTAGACTTAGAAACTAATTGGTACCTTGGAACTTGCATGCCTCAATGGCAGGTTTCCTCACTTTCGACAGTGGGTTTCCATTATTGACCCCTGATCAGGAGATTCCACAGAGTGTTTGACTTAAGCTCATTAATTCACACTCGTTGGATTGTACTAGTGTACCTTGGGAGTTATTGACATTAATGGTGATTTCCCTCGCACTTGTTAACGGTATCCATTAATGACCGATAATCAAGTGGTTTCTACCATGTTCGACTTCAACACATGTATTCACATGGTTAGATTCATACTATAGAGTGGTGGAGATGAAGACCCTAGATCCTTTCTGATAGATTCAGGTTGCATTGGAGTATATTCATATTGTACTATTGCATAAATCCACAATGTATGTCTCGTGGCTATGTTCAAATTTGAGTCTTTAACACATAGATCCACAGTGTATTTTTGGTGGCTATATTGAGATTTGAGTCATATTGGCATGGATCCACAGTGTATGTTTGGTGGCCATGACCCGTATTACTTGACATGGATCTCTGCATGTCAGCATCTATGGTTTGAGACATTTATGTTCTGAGTATGGGAATTCCTACCTCATTGATGATTTATTATTGTACTATATTTCCTTGTTTGTTGGAAGGTTTCCGATCGACGTGAT
This sequence comes from Picea glauca, assembly GCA_000966675.3. Lineage (NCBI taxonomy): Eukaryota > Viridiplantae > Streptophyta > Pinopsida > Pinales > Pinaceae > Picea > Picea glauca. The sequence continues at coordinate 29,564 of JZKD02S2239321.1, read as the reverse complement.
CCTTGTTCCCTATACACACTTGACAAAGTATTTAAGCTATCACTCTGTTCTAACTTCATACTTTTAGGGGCTCTCTGTTACACATTATTTTCATCACCCTTATGATCGTTAATTATGTAAACCTCTTTGTTTCCTTCAGAGGGGTTAGTGGCCTGAATTCCTGAAGAAAGAAGGGAGAATAACTTTTCCTGAGAGAAGAAGTTGCATTTCCCTTTGTAAAAAACCCTATTAAGGGATTTTTCATAGGCTGCACTATAGCTAGGGTGTGGAAATTCCTGTACGTGGGAAAAATGAGCGTCTTCTAGATGCTTCTAGAAGGAGAAGCTTCTATGGCGAGGTGGCCTCTGAAAGGTTTGGATCTTACTCACTTTCATGATTTAGTGGGATCAGTCTAACCTCCTCACCTTATCCTCTTGAGCTTATAAAAGGAGAGGAGCTCTCATGGAGAAAGTTAGATTGGCTTGTTATTGAGTTTGTTACCTTGGAGTTTTTGGAGCTTGTATGTTGGATTTGAGCTTGCTTTGTCAAGATATATTGTGAGTAGCTATCAGATATATAGTCTCATAATCCATGGATTAGAAGTGTGTGTGAAGCAAGGAACTGTTGGAAGGAACCTGACAACATCAAGGCATCTGGTTGTATCTTTCTTCCACATTATATAATACAGTGGCATGTTTCTTTCTCATAAAATCATTCTCATTTTATTATATGATTCCTTGATCACATGTATAAGCTTTCATTGAGTATACTACTGTTTCTTTCACTTTGGTTGGTTTGTGTCATTGCATATCCAATATCACAAGAGCACCCAAGCGGAGCGAGGACAATAAAGATATAAGGAAGCGATATTCAAAGGTATGTCATTCATCTCTTGTTTGATATTAAATTCGATGATTAGAGCTTAGGGAAAGCGCCATGTCCTGTCTTGTGTTGTTCTAGATCTAGGTGGATCTAGGGGGATTGATTTGTGTTTGCACTTAAAATTATCCCGATAACATAGAGGATCCAATTTCACTACACCTTGGATACTAGTGCCTCAACAACATACTCCTTACCGAGGACCATAGAACCAACAACATTGTCAACCATAGAAACAAAAGTTTAGGCCGGTTCAGCAGAATGAACCAGGGTTCTAGGTCAGTGGGTCGTCAGCTTCTACTTCGGGTACAAGGAGTACTAGACCGAAGAAAGGGTGTTGGACATGTGGGGAGCCACATTACTAGTGTGAATTCCCAGTGGAGAGGACTTGAGCATATGGATCAGCCGAACCCACTACTGTGGGAAACTTGGGAAAGGCCCATCGTATTCATGAAGCGGTGAATAACCACTAGGCAGAGCCCTAGTTAACTTTGCTCGAGACGTCAGGTACCATTGCTGACCAGACCCTTAGTATTTTGATATATCTAGGTGCTACCAAGAGTTTTATTTCTGGTGCAATGCTAAAAAGAATTAAGGTAAAGACAATCGAACAGGACGAGTTTATCTTGTAGAAATTGCTTCGGGAGCCAAACAAAAGGTTGGTGGGAAGGTTATAGGTTGTAACATTAACCCGAGAGAGTTTTTCACTAGGGCCAACCTGTACGTCACAACCTTAGGGTATTATGATGTGATTATCAGTATGGACTCATTGGAATCGCATGATGCGATACTCGACTGTAAGATGAAACGATTGAGTTTGGTCGATGATGAGGGATAGAGACGCGTGATTGTAGGTAGGAACCAAGGAGTCTCACTGAGGTTCATCTCTTCCTTGCAACTATGGAAGAGCATGCACAAGGGATGTAAGCTTTATGCGATCCTTGTATTAAATGAAAAGGGCATGGCAGAAGGACTAGAAAACCTTTCGGTAGTACGAGAATTTGTGGATGTCTTCTCTGAGGAGTTACCTGGGATGCTGCCTAAGAGGGAATTGGAATTTACCATAGACCTAAAACCAGGGACTGAACTGATAGTAAGAATGCCTTATCGGATGTTGACCCCAGAGTTACAAGAGTTGAAAATGAAACTGAAGGAGTTTTTGGACCTAGGACTTATATGTCCAAGTGTGTCACCATGGGGTGTGCCTGTTATCTTCATACGGAAGAAGGATGGGTTGTGGACAATCTGCATTGACTATTGTCAATTGAATAAGGCAACGATCAAGAATCAATATCCATTGCCAAGGATTGATGATCTGTTTGATCAGATGAAGGGTGTAATGGTGTTTTCAAAGATCGACTTGAGAACAGGGTATCACTAGTTACAAATCAAGGATGACGACATCCCTAAGACCGCCTTTAAGATGAGGTTTGGACATTACTAGTTTACTGTTTTACCATTTGGACCGACGAACGCCCCAAGGGTATTTATGATTTTGATGAACGAGGTGTTCCAAGAGTACTTGGATAGGTTCATCCAAGTATTCATTGATGATATTTTTATTTACTCTCGAACGATGGAGGAGCATGACGATAACTTGCGCTTGGTGCTACAATGTCTATGAGAGAAAAAAATGTTTGGGAAGCTATCGAAATGCTCATTTTATGAATCGAAGATTGACTAATTAGGGCATGTCATCTCTGGTGAATGTATTGTTGTGGATCTAGCAAAGGTCGAGGCTATTATGGAATGGCCTGCACCGAGGAATGTCCCCGAAGTGCGTAGCTTCATGGGTTTAGCGGGATACTATTGACGGTTCGTCAAGGGTTTTTTGAATATAGAAAATTTGATCACGGAATTGCAGAAGAAAAGCAAGAATTTTGTATGGACCGAGAAATGTTCGGAGGCATTTCAGAGGCTCAAGGAGTTGTTGTCGACAACACCGATACTAAAGGTTCCTGACATGGACGTAAACTTCTTGGTATGCACTGACACATCCAAGGAAGGCTTAGGCGGAGTCTTGATGCAAGATGGTTGAGTTATCATTTACATTTTGAGAAAGTTGAGAAGGCATGAGGAGAACTATGTGATGCACAATTTGGAGTTGTTAGCCATTGTATATGTCTTGAAAGTTTGGAGACATTACCTGATTGGATGAAAATTTGAACTAAAAATGGACCACTATGGAATACAACACATCTTTATGCAAAGCGACTTGAATGAATGACAATGACGTTGGTTAGAATTTTGAGATTACTTACATAAAGGGAACAATGAACAGAGTGGATGATGTGTTGAGTCAGAGACCTCACATATTTTTGATGATGCCTCTTTAGATGAATCTATGTGAAAATATTCTAACCTTACAACATGATGATGACTGGTACAAAGAGGTCAAGGATTTTATCGGACAAAACAAAATGATGGTACCAAAATTTGAGGGATTCACTGTGGAAAACGACGTATTATTGAGATTTAAGGGTCTAATTTATGTACCGCCCAACAACGATTTGAGGAGTTTGATCCTAAACAAGGCTCATAGAGAAGTGTACATGGATCATCCTGGAGTCACAAAGATGAGGGAAGACCTTAAACCCTTATTCTTTTGGAAAGGAATGAAGTAAGACATAGTCAACTAGGTGGAAATATGTCTAGAATGTCAGCAGGTGAAGGCTGAACATAGGCATCCGATAGGATTACTATAGCCCCACGCTATTTCAGAATTGAAATGGGAGGTCATTTCGAGGGATTCCATTGTTGGATTTCCACTGACGGTAAGGAGACATGACTCGATTTTTGTAGTAGTCGACACTCTGATGAAGAGTGAACATTTTATTCCCGTGTGTACGGCGTATCAGACACTTGACATAGCTATAGTTTTTGTCAATGAGATTGTGAGGCTGCATGGTGTTCCTAAAATGATTATATCCGATCGAGGATCGGTGTTTACTGGACGATTTTGTACTAGTTTCCAAGAGGCCTTGGGAACCCAACTTAACTTTAGTGCCACGTATCACCCAAAGACAGATGGGAAAACTAAACGAACAAACCAAATCTTGGAGGATATGTTGCGTATGTACGTGATGGACCAATAGACACATTGGGAATAATTCTTTCCACTGGTATAATTTGCATATAACAATAATTATCAAAGCACCATTAAGATGGCACCTTTCGAGTTTCTTTACGGGTGACCGTGTCAGACGCCTTTGAGTTGGGATCAGATTGAGGATAGGGCCCTAGTGGGACTAGAAGCGATCCAAGAAATAGAAGATCAAATGAAAACAATAAGACAAAGGATCAAGGAAGCACAGGATCTACAGAAGAGTTATGTCGATGCACATCATGTCAACCGTAGTTACGAAGTGTGCGATCGAGTCTTCTTGCGGTTGAAACCGCATAAGTGTTTGATCCAGTTTGGAAAGGGTGCTAAACTCTCTCTTAGGTTTGTGGAAATTTTGAGATTGTGGAAAAGAAGGGGCCTGTGGCCTATCAACTAGCCTTGCCTGATTCTTTGAGGTGTATGCACGATGTTTTTCACGTATCTGTTTTGAGACATTATGTTAGCGATCCTACACATGTTATTGACTTGATTACCTTGCAGGTATCGGATGAGGGTGATCTCATGGTAGAGCCAATACGCATCCTAGACCATCGCATTCGATAGCTACGACGTCAAACAACAGATCAGGTCAAGTTCCAGTGGGACAACTATAGTCCACACTCGGTGACCTTGGAGGACGCATATGATATGCGTCAACAATTTCCATTTTTGTTTAATATCTAGTCATATGATATTGTGATACACTTTATTTCGACACTTACATACTGTTAAAATTTAGGACGAAGTTTAAAACAAGAGGGGGTGTATGTAACATCCCGCTCTTGCACGAACTGAGTGAGCTTATTCTTTGAGGACACTTGCGTGCAAGTGATCCGGTTCTTCATACGATTGGTTGATTTGATTATGATTATGAGATATTATGGATTTGATCATATGTGATTTTTGTTGTATTTACATATGAAGGTGCTATTGAATGGGTTCTCCTGAGTGTGCAAGACTATGGACGTTGAGGATGATGAGGCATTGATGAAACCCCTTGGACTCCAGATTGAGTCAGGGAGTGGAATGTTAGGGTTTGAATGTTGTTGACGTGACATATGTACATACAATTAGATATTATGATGTTGATTGTTATTGCTGACATGATTCGTTGATGGATGCAGGATGACAATAGCTTTCCGAGAAGACTCACATTTGGAGTAAAGGGGTCACACATGACAACCAGAGACCTTAAGGGAGAGGTGTGGCAGCAATCCTGCCACAACCTACTAGAACTCTCGCTGTGGCTCATACTGTAGGTTAACGATTACCTAGTTTGAGAAGACCCACGATGCCGTGAGGGAAGACTATGACAGTCGCTCACGATGATTCTAAGGGCTGCACAATAAGGTAGGGTCCTTATTCCTTAGAATCCCTTAGTCTCCTACAAGATCACATGACGAAGTATTGACTTCAGGGGTTTCACATCTACCAAATTCAGTCAAGAGGTGAGTGGCACTCTTGGAGCACGTAGTGCGTCTTGAAGGGCTCATCGTGTAAATAAAATGGAAAGAGACGAGTGGCACCCTTGGAGCACATAGTGCGTCTTGAAGGTCACATCATGAAAATAAAACGGAAATAGGCGAGTGGCACCCTTGGAGCACATAGTGTGTCCTGAAGGGCACGTCACGATTTTAATTGATAAGTTAATAAATATAGTGCCTAGAAAACTATGCCTCCTTAGGACATGGTTGGACTTAAAATAAATGATGGTATCAGTAAAGTTTAATAACTAAAATCTCCCTTAAAAATTGTCGCCCAACCTAGTGAAATTAAAATCTTGGTCTAAGTATAACATGTAACAAGAAGGTGGGGGGGTAAGAAATTCAAACTTTAATTATTAAAGTAAAAAATACAATGGAGGATTAACATGTAACAAGAAGGGGGGTAAGAAATTCAAACTTTAATTATTAAAGTAAAAATTATAATGGAGGATTAAATTTATTAAAAGGGTAAATGGTTGTTTTACCTACACTTGCTAAATTGATTTTTAGTTAAAAAGGAAAAAGGGGGAAACTTAAAAGAAAAGGAAACTTAAAGAAAAGGGGAAACTTAAAGAAAAAGGGGAATGTCCAACTTAGTAAGGAATCTAGCCTTTGGGACTTTATATTTATGAACTCAACTAGGAATTAAGTAAGGTGTAAGTCATTTAAGAATTGTAAGGGAATATTGAGACACCGAGAAGTGTTTTTAGGAACACGTTTAGGTGGGTGAGGGAAATAGGAATATTTAATTAATTAATAAATTAATTTTATGGTGCAACTAGGGGATTAGATGACATGTGTACGGGGGAGGGTTTTCCTAATTAAATAAATGAAAAATGAATCTAATGAGGTTTTCAGAAACTAATAACTAAAAAACTCTATAAAAAGGATGGCAGAGGAGGAGTATGGATCACATCTGGCTTGTGTAACGTTACATTGCTGAAATTTTATCTTGACTAAACTTTCTCTTGTGGGAGTTGGGATACCCAGCTCGGGTAATGAGTGGTAGCTCGAACTTGCGAGTCGAGATGGGTGCTAGCATTATCTGGTATTGTGTGTGTGGCCCCTTTGCGGCTCGGGGGGCTCAGGGGGAAGAAGAGTACCCCTAGCGTTGCCTGGGAGGTACCCGTGAGGTCTCATCGGTCGAAAAGTCGGAGTTGGATGGAGCACGAGTGAGGGATAGTCACTTCCAGTTCTTTGCATTAGGATACAGTACGCATGTTCATAATTTGTATTGAATAATAGCTTAATTTCTTGTTCATGCATTTCTTTATTGTCGAAAGCTCACTTGCGTAGATGCTGTTAAAATAAAAACACTTGTTTAGTTATGCATATGAATTTTTATTTGGGTGATAGTGCACCATGTGAAATTGAAAAAGGGTCACTAAATTTTTGTTTCAGAGCTTTGTTTTATTACTGCGTTTTATTGTAGTTTCCGGTGCTGGTTGGGATTATTAATGCATTTGTATTATTACCGAGGAAGACTGCGTTTTGTTTCTCGGGCCATTATTTTATTTTACTCTGTGTTTTTATTGNGCAAGGAACTGTTGGAAGGAACCTGACAACATCAAGGCATCTGGTTGTATCTTTCTTCCACATTATATAATACAGTGGCATGTTTCTTTCTCATAAAATCATTCTCATTTTATTATATGATTCCTTGATCACATGTATAAGCTTTCATTGAGTATACTACTGTTTCTTTCACTTTGGTTGGTTTGTGTCATTGCATATCCAATATCACAAGAGCACCCAAGCGGAGCGAGGACAATAAAGATATAAGGAAGCGATATTCAAAGGTATGTCATTCATCTCTTGTTTGATATTAAATTCGATGATTAGAGCTTAGGGAAAGCGCCATGTCCTGTCTTGTGTTGTTCTAGATCTAGGTGGATCTAGGGGGATTGATTTGTGTTTGCACTTAAAATTATCCCGATAACATAGAGGATCCAATTTCACTACACCTTGGATACTAGTGCCTCAACAACATACTCCTTACCGAGGACCATAGAACCAACAACATTGTCAACCATAGAAACAAAAGTTTAGGCCGGTTCAGCAGAATGAACCAGGGTTCTAGGTCAGTGGGTCGTCAGCTTCTACTTCGGGTACAAGGAGTACTAGACCGAAGAAAGGGTGTTGGACATGTGGGGAGCCACATTACTAGTGTGAATTCCCAGTGGAGAGGACTTGAGCATATGGATCAGCCGAACCCACTACTGTGGGAAACTTGGGAAAGGCCCATCGTATTCATGAAGCGGTGAATAACCACTAGGCAGAGCCCTAGTTAACTTTGCTCGAGACGTCAGGTACCATTGCTGACCAGACCCTTAGTATTTTGATATATCTAGGTGCTACCAAGAGTTTTATTTCTGGTGCAATGCTAAAAAGAATTAAGGTAAAGACAATCGAACAGGACGAGTTTATCTTGTAGAAATTGCTTCGGGAGCCAAACAAAAGGTTGGTGGGAAGGTTATAGGTTGTAACATTAACCCGAGAGAGTTTTTCACTAGGGCCAACCTGTACGTCACAACCTTAGGGTATTATGATGTGATTATCAGTATGGACTCATTGGAATCGCATGATGCGATACTCGACTGTAAGATGAAACGATTGAGTTTGGTCGATGATGAGGGATAGAGACGCGTGATTGTAGGTAGGAACCAAGGAGTCTCACTGAGGTTCATCTCTTCCTTGCAACTATGGAAGAGCATGCACAAGGGATGTAAGCTTTATGCGATCCTTGTATTAAATGAAAAGGGCATGGCAGAAGGACTAGAAAACCTTTCGGTAGTACGAGAATTTGTGGATGTCTTCTCTGAGGAGTTACCTGGGATGCTGCCTAAGAGGGAATTGGAATTTACCATAGACCTAAAACCAGGGACTGAACTGATAGTAAGAATGCCTTATCGGATGTTGACCCCAGAGTTACAAGAGTTGAAAATGAAACTGAAGGAGTTTTTGGACCTAGGACTTATATGTCCAAGTGTGTCACCATGGGGTGCGCCTATTATATTCATACGGAAGAAGGATGGGTTGTGGAGAATCTGCATTGACTATTGTCAATTGAATAAGGCAATGATCAAGAATCAATATCTGTTGCCAAGGATTGATGATTTGTTTGATCAGATGAAGGGTGTAATGGTGTTTTCAAAGATCGACTTGAGATCAGGGTATCACTAGTTACAAATCAAGGATGACAACATCCCTAAGACCGCCTTTAAGATGAGGTTTGGACATTACTAGTTTACTGTTTTACCATTTGGACCGACAAACGCCCCAGGGGTATTTATGATTTTTATGAATGAGGTGTTCCACGAGTACTTGGATAGGTTCATCCAAGTATTCATTGACGATATTTTGATTTACTCTCAGACGATGGAGGAGCATGACAAGAACTTGCGCTTGGTGCTACAGTGTCTATGAGAGAACAAATTGTTTGGGAAGCTGTCGAAATGCTCATTTTATGAATCGAAGATTGACTAATTAGGGCATGTCATCTCTGGTGAAGGTATTTTTGTGGATCTAGAAAAGGTCGAGGCTATTATGGAATGGCCTGCACCGAGGAATGTCCCCAAAGTGTGTAGCTTCATGGGTTTAGCGGGATACTATCGATGGTTCATCGAGTTTTTTTTGAATATAGAAAATTTGATCACAGAATTGCAGAAGAAGAGAAAGAATTTTGTATGGACCGAGAAATGCGCGGAGGCATTTCAGAGGCTCAAGGAGTTTTTGTCGACAACACTGATACTAAAGGTTCTTGACATGGACGCAAACTTCTTGGTATGCACTGACGCATCCAAGGAAGGCTTAGGCGGAGTCTTGATGCAAGATGGTTGAGTTATCATTTACATTTTGAGAAAGTTGAGAAGGCATGAGGAGAACTATGTGACGCACAATTTGGAGTAGTTAGCCATTGTATATGTCTTGAGAGTTTGGAGACATTACCTAATTGGATGAAAATTTGAACTAAAAATGGACCACTATGGAATACAACACATCTTTATGTAAAGCGACTTGAATGAGCGACAATGATGTTGGTCAGAATTTCAAGATTACTTACATAAAGGGAACAATGAATAGAGTGGATGATGTGTTGAGTCGGAGACCTCGTATATTTTTTATCATGCCTCTTCAGACGAATCTATGTGAAAATATTCTAACCTTACAACATGATGATGACTGGTACAAAGAGGTCAAGGATTTTATCGGACAAAACACAATGATGGTACCAAAATTTGAGGGATTCACTGTGGAAAACGACGTATTATTGAGATTTAAGGGTCTAATTTATGTACCTCCCAACAACGATTTGAGGAGTTTGATCCTAAACAAGGCTCATAGAGAAGTGTACATGGATCATCCTGGAGTCACAAAGATGAGGGAAGACCTTAAACCCTTATTCTTCTATAAAGGAATGAAGTAAGACATAGTCAACTAGGTGGAAATATGTCTAGAATGTCAGCAGGTGAAGGCTGAACATAGGCATCCGATAGAATTACTACAACCCCACGCTATTTCAGAATTGAAATGGGAGGTCATTTCGAGGGATTCCATTGTTGGATTTCCACTGACAGTAAGGAGACATGACTCGATTTTTGTAGTAGTCGACACTCTGACGAAGAGTGAACATTTTATTCCCATGTGTACGACGTATCAGACACCTGACATAGCTATAGTTTTTGTCAGTGAGATTGTGAGGCTGCATGGCGTTCCTAAGAGGATTATATCCGATCGAGGATCGGTGTTTACTGGACGATTTTGTACTAGTTTCCAAGAGGCCTTGGGAACCCAACTTAACTTTAGTGCCACATATCACCCAAAGACAGATGGGCAGACTGAACGAACAAACCAAATCTTGGAGGATATGTTGTGTATGTACGTGATGGACAAATAGAAACATTGGGAATAATTCTTTCCACTGGTATAATTTGCATATAACAACAATTATCAAAGCACCATTAAGATGGCGCCTTTCGAGTTTCTTTACGGGTGACCGTGTTAGACGCCTTTGAGTTGGGATCGGATTGAGGATAGGGTCCTAGTGGGACTAGAAGCGATCCAAGAAATAGAAGATCAAATGAAAACAATAAGACAAAGGATCAAGGAAGCAAAGGATCTACAGAAGAGTTATGCCGATGCACATCATGTCAACCATAGTTACGAAGTGTGCGATCGAGTCTTCTTGCAGTTGAAACTGCATAAGAGTTTGATCCAGTTTGGAAAGGGTGCTAAACTCTCTCTTAGGTTTGTGGAAATTTTGAGATTGTGGAAAAGAAGGGGCCTGTGGCCTATCGACTAGCCTTGCCTGATTCTTTGAGGTGTATGCACGATGTTTTTCACGTATCTGTTTTGAGACATTATGTTAGCGATCCTACACATGTTATTGACTTGAGTACCTTGCAGGTATTGGACGAGGGTGAACTCATGGCAGAGCCAATACGCATCCTGGACCATCGCATTCGATAGCTATGACGTCAAACAACAGATCAGGTCAAGTTCCAGTGGGACAACTATAGTCCACACTCGGTGACCTTGGAGGATGCATATGATATGCGTCAACAATTTCCATTTTTGTTTGATAGCTAGTCATATGATATTGTGATACACTTTATTTCGACACTTACATACTGCTAAACTTTAGGACGAAGTTTAAAACAAGAGGGGGTGTATGTAACATCCCGCTCTTGCACGAACTGAGTGAGCTTATTCTTTGAGGACACTTGCGTGCAAGTGATCCGGTTCTTCATATGATTGGTTGATTTGATTATGATTACGAGATATTATGGATTTGATCATATGTTATTTTTGTTGTATTTACATATGCAGGTGCTATTGAATGGGTTATCCTGAGTGTGCAAGACAATGGACGTTGAGGATGATGAGGCATTGATGAAACCCCTTGGACTCCAGATTGAGTCAGGGAGTGGAATGTTAGGGTTTGAATGTTGTTGATGTGACATATGTACATACGATTAGATATTATGATGTTGATTGTTATTGCTGACATGATTCATTGATGGATGCAAGATGACAATAGATTTCCGAGAAGACTCACATTTGGAGTAAAGGGGTCACGCACGAAAACCAGAGACCTTAAGGGAGAGGTGTGGCAGCAACCCTGCCACAACCTACTAGAACTCTCACCGTGGCTCGTAATGTAGGTTAATGATTACCTAGTTTGAGAAGACCCACGATGCCGTGAGGGAAGACTATGACAGTCCCTCACGATGATTCTAAGGGGTGCACAATAAGGTAGGGTCCTTATTCCTTAGAATCCCTTAGTCTCCTACAATATCACCTGACATAGTATTGACTCCAGGGGTTTCACATCTACCAAATTCAGTCAAGAGGTGAGTGGCACTCTTGGAGCACGTAGTGCGTCTTGAAGGGCTCATCGTGTAAATAAAATGGAAAGAGACGAGTGGCACCCTTGGAGCACATAGTGCGTCTTGAAGGTCACATCGTGAAAATAAAATGGAAATAGGTGAGTGGCACCCTTGGAGCACATAGTGTGTCCTAAAGGGCACGCCACGATTTTAATTGATAAGTTAATAAATATAGTTCCTAGAAAACTATGCCTCCTTAGGACATGGTTGGCCTTAAAATAAATGATGGTATCAATAAAGTTTAATAACTAAAATCCCCCTTAAAAATTGTCGCCCAACCTAGTGAA
>JZKD02S2239321.1:0-17433 GCA_000966675.3 Picea glauca | reverse complement strand
TAAGTTATTAGTCTGTGCCTGAGCAGTTGGCCAGGAGCTGAATCGACTGTATTTAACTCTAGTGTTAAAGATTTAGATTAAAATGCCCTGCTTTCCTGTGCATGGATAATAAGTGTAGGATAAATATTTCTCTGCCCAACAAGGAATTCTCTCCTGGGCGTTTATTCCTCTTCATTGCTCTGTGATCAATGTTGTTTTTACACTCTGTGTCCTTGTGGTTGTGTAAGTTGGACAAGTCAGGATTCTCATTTAAACCCTATGATAGTAATCATTCTCTACGTTTGAACAAATCACCAACAATTCCTCTCCAAGTTACCTCTGTTTTTTTTTATTGACAAAACCATTATCTACAATTTGTATAAATTATTGGGCATACTAACTGTCATCCTCTACATTTTTATTGGCAGAATCAATGCCTAAGTTTTGTGTAAATTCTTTGGGATACTAACTGTCATCCTCTATGTTTTTATTGGCATAATCAATGCCTACAATTTGTGTAAGTTCTTGGGGATACTGTAATGATCCTCAATGTTACGACTACAAGTGACGCAAAAAAAAAGATTAAATCCATTCTTTTTTTTTGGCAGGACGATAATAACGAAAACAATTAAAAAACACGTCTTGTCGACGAATGCTATGTAGATCAGGCAACAGACAACAACGATGCTACACACTAGCACAACATGCGTAAATCAAAAGAAGGAAATGACTACTCGCCCGACACCAACATGACAATGCCTACAAGCTAAGGACAACATCCACAATCTCGACACTACGGCCTCGATGACCAATAACTAGAACCTCTATGGCGCACAAAACCCAACGCATGAAGCCATTACAACCGAAGTCCCAAAGACTGTTCAACGAACAATGCCCACATCGAGAAGCACAGACTTAGGCTAGGTTATTATTTCCCTCTATCACTCAGGGCACGCAATGATCCCATGATCCGAAATCATGCCATCACCAGGCGATAGGCATGATAGTAATCATGGCACAACTTATCATGCCTAGACCAATATTGCAAAAATCCAACACGCTAGGAGACCAAATTAACTAACAAGAAGATTGTACCCACACACCCAAGCATCAGATCATCAAGATGCAAGATGACATCCTCAAATTAAATTGTGCAACTATCCGAAGGATTTCTAGGTTCCTACAAGCCAACCTGAGTGGTGAAACCACTAAGACCAACTGCCAAAAAAAATAATTCACCTTAAGGCACACGGTTATGCCATTGCATCAACAATGGTTCGAACATGATGTAATTTACACTATTATTATATGAGGCTCCTTTATGTACCTGAAACAATCTATATATAAGTAAAGAATTTGTTGTGACATATAGTGTTAATATTTAATACTTATTATATATATCATTTAAAAATAACTAAAGTGAATTCCTTAATCCATCAATTAAATACATTACATCATTTCCATTATACAATACTTTCTCTTCCTATAAAAAGAGCTTCTTTTATAATAAAAAGGGATTTTATCCATATTTCTTTTCCTAACTCTTAATCCATACTATAACTATTATAGGATTTCATGTTGGGAGCGGTGTATAGTAGGCTTCTTAAATTATCAAAAATATGACCTTTCACCTTCTGATGTTCATTAAATTCGTTCGTAAAATATTGAAATATCACCCAATCCTTATCAGGCAACAATACTGGAATTTTCCAACACATAGGTTAAATTGAACATAATTTTTTTTTAAACAGTTAATTCTTAATATGACCGCTTGAAACTTAGTACATGATAAAATATGTTGTACAATTAAAATCAAATTCCAAGTAAACAGATACTAGAATCTGCACGATAATAAATGATTTATTGTATGAATCACTTAAGTCTTTGGATTTCAGAATCATAAATTCACCAGGGAAGGATTATCAACAGAAATAAACTTGATCAGTTAGTAATTCCACCAAGTGTTGATATCTGAACGATCTAAGTTTTAACCCTGAAAACTAGGATTACAATTCTTCAAGTCCCTAAACCCTGAGATCTGTGCTAATTAATATTTAGGGGGGGAGTAAATATCATTGACAACACAACCTATAATAGAGCACTACAGACCTGAATACTTAATCGCTAACAATCTGGAATATCAAATTTCTCTCTGTCAGAGTTGAATATTAATCGACACATACTTGAATATTAAGTCGTTGTCTACATCATGAGCACTGTCAATATTAAGGAAAAGGTATAAACAATTAACTGGCTATCAATTATATTCACAAAAATATGACTACCATAATCACAGGTTCACACTGTCTATTGCATATTCTAGGCTACTATTGAATAAAAATACACACTATCTATATGCTATCAACCGAATATCAATGAAATCGCTAAACATAAATGATGCTATCGGTATGCTATTAAAGGAATCTTGTCAATATGCTAATAGTAAGATTGTTGTCAATAAATAAAACTGGTCGTTGTCTCATTACCATTAAAACACATGATATAGAAACCAAAAGATATAAATAAATTGCATGTGTAAGAAAATGAATCATTGTGTAAGTGTAGGCATATAAATTGTTGTGCGTGAGTGTGCAATTAAACTACTGGCCATAGAAGGAGCCAATTCACCATATCTCTGCTTGAGTCTTATCAAGAAAAAGGAGAAACGCATGTAGCAACGCCTTAAGCAGGTAAAAGAGCGCACAAAAATGCAATAAACGCAGGGATTATAGCAACCCATAGATCATTAAAATGCAGAGGTGAGAATTCAGGGTTGATTAATGAGAAGGCGGAGCAGTCAAAGAAAAACACAGAAAAACGCAGATAGAAGGATTTGTGGTTGAGTAAAACTCAGGTACATCATTCAAGGAAGAAAGCCGGTAAAATTTTGTGGTTGAATGAAACGTTGTACAAAAGACAATGAAGGTTGCTTGACAATTTCATGAACAGAAAGGGGATGAACTCTATCAACCAAGCTCTCAGCCATGTAACATTTCTAGGGTAAAATCGAAATCGATATATAAAAAAAACATTGTTACAAAAATAGAATCGTAGTCATTAAAAACTCAATAACAGTCACTGCCTCTCAAAACCGTTATCAATTTATTACCTAATAGTCACTACATGTAATCGTAGACAAAACACCCAACCAAGCACTGGGATTCATAACAAAAATCGCAGAGATAAAGTGCAGAGATAATCCGGCAAAAAGATGAAACTTTCCGCAATGAATCAATCAACACAACGATCAAAACGTAGAGGATCATAAGCTGTTCGCTGAAGGGAAGGATAAACAATCGCAAAGGAAATCAATTGCAAAAAGGCATAAGACAATCCATCAGATAGGAACAATCAACAAGGGTAGAGATCTAGGCAAAACATCCTTCGCTCATCATCCACGCACAGAAAAGAAGGGCATTAGAATCTATAGGTCGCTATGCACCGAAGTGACGACCGTGGATTCATCTCCTGGCCGATTTCTCAAGCGTGGAATGACGAACTAGGGATGAGGATGAAGTCAAAAGCACAAATCTTCACAACAAATCAATAAAACCAATAGGACAGTCACAACATTCATGGATCGAATGCCAAGGGAATAAAGTCAAGCAACGAGCTTAAGGCTATGGGGAATTTAAGTTCTCACTTAAAATGCTAAGTCAAACACCTTATTTACACAGTTAAAAGTATAGAAATGAAAGCGTAAGGTCAATAATAATATACCATGCAGAAATAAAGCAAGCGTATTGTAGCCCAAGGTGACAACTCCGAGTCGTTGTCCCGTGCGCTCTGTGCAGCTCCTGCTTGCCGATGGATGAGACTTCATCGGTACCTCCCAACCAACTCTAGGTGTAATTTTCTTCCCCCTTAGCCCCATGAGCCACAAAGGGGCCACACACACTAAACCAGAGAACAACTAGCTCCCAGCTCGCCTCACAAGGCCGAGCTACCACTCCTCACCAAGCTGGGTATCCCCACTCCCATAATCTAAGTCAGTCAAGTCTAAAATTATGTAGCATAATGTTACACATCACAGATGAGACCCATCCTTCCCCTCCTCCCTCCTTTATATAGAATTTCTAAGTCACTTCTTTCCCAAATTCCCATTTAATTTCTTGTTCAATAATTTAATTCAGAAAAATTCTCTCCGTACATGTGTCACCCATCCCCTTCGTTGCACCATAAATTAATTTCATTAATTATTTAATTACTCCTATTTCCCTCACCCACCTAAAAGCATTCCTAGAATCTCTCCTAGGTGTCCCCATATTCCCTTACTAATTTACTAGTTGAGTTCAATTTAGAAAGTTCTTAAAGGCAAGATTCCTTGTTAAGTTGGTCATTCTTCTTTTTCCTTATGTTTCCCTTTTTTTTTATGTTTCCCCATTTTTTCCTTAGTTTCCTAATTCTTTTAAATTTCCCTTTTTATCTAAACTCAAATCAGTAAGTGTAGAAAATTATCTTTTTCCCCTTTTTCTTTTTAATTAATAATTTTTAATTAGCATGTGTAGCAAAAGAATCATTTCCCTTTTAAAATTTTAAATCCCTCAATAATTTGATTTTGATAATTTAATCAAGTTTCTTACCCCCTTTTTGTCACATGTTTAATGATGATGATTATTATTTTTATTTTTTACNTAAGTTATTAGTCTGTGCCTGAGCAGTTGGCCAGGAGCTGAATCGACTGTATTTAACTCTAGTGTTAAAGATTTAGATTAAAATGCCCTGCTTTCCTGTGCATGGATAATAAGTGTAGGATAAATATTTCTCTGCCCAACAAGGAATTCTCTCCTGGGCGTTTATTCCTCTTCATTGCTCTGTGATCAATGTTGTTTTTACACTCTGTGTCCTTGTGGTTGTGTAAGTTGGACAAGTCAGGATTCTCATTTAAACCCTATGATAGTAATCATTCTCTACGTTTGAACAAATCACCAACAATTCCTCTCCAAGTTACCTCTGTTTTTTTTTATTGACAAAACCATTATCTACAATTTGTATAAATTATTGGGCATACTAACTGTCATCCTCTACATTTTTATTGGCAGAATCAATGCCTAAGTTTTGTGTAAATTCTTTGGGATACTAACTGTCATCCTCTATGTTTTTATTGGCATAATCAATGCCTACAATTTGTGTAAGTTCTTGGGGATACTGTAATGATCCTCAATGTTACGACTACAAGTGACGCAAAACAAAAGATTAAATCCCTTTTTTTTTTTTGGTAGGACGATAATAACGAAAACAGTTAAACAACACGTCTTGTCGACGAATGTTGCGCAGATCAGGCAACAAACAACAACGATGCTACACACTAGCACAACGAGCACTGGGTGAAACATGCGTAAATCAAAAGAAGGAAATGACTACTCGCCCGACACCAACATGACAATGCCTACAAGCTAAGGACAACATCCACAATATCGACACTACGGCCTTGATGACCAATAACTAGAACCTCTATGGCGCACAAAACCCAATGCATGAATCCATTACAATCGAAGTCCCAAAGACTGTTCAACAAACAATGCCCACATCGAGAAGCACAGACTTAGGCTAGGTTATTATTTCCCTCTATCACTCAGGGCACGCAATGATCCCATGATCCGAAATCATGCCATCACCAGGCGATAGGCATGACAGTAATCATGGCACAACTTATCATGCCTAGACCAATATTGCAAAAATCCAACGCGCTAGGAGACCAAATTAACTAATAAGAAGATTGTACCCACACACCCAAGCATCAGATCATCAAGATGCAAGATGACATCCTCAAATTAAATTGCGCAACTATCCGAAGGATTTCTAGGTTCCTACAAGCCAACCTGAGTGGTGAAACAACTAAGACCAACTGCCAAAAAAAATAATTCGCCTTAAGGCACACAGTTATGCCATTGCATCAACAGTGGTTCGAACATGATGTAATTTACACTATTATTATATGAGGCTCCTTTATGTACCTGAAACAATCTATATATAAGTAAAGAATTCATTGTGACATATAGTGTTAATATTTAATACTTATTATATATATCATTTAAAAATAACTAAAGTGAATTCCTTAATCCATCAATTAAATACATTACATCATTTCCATTATACAATACTTTCTCTTCCTATAAAAAGAGCTTCTTTTATAATAAAAAGGGATTTTATCCATATTTCTTTTCCTAACTCTTAATCCATACTATAACTATTATAGGATTTCATGTTAGGAGTGGTGTATAGTAGGCTTCTTAAATTATCAAAATTATGACCTTTCACCTTCTGATGTTCATTAAATTTGTTCGTAAAATATTGAAATATCACCCAATCCTTATCAGGCAACAATACTGAAATTTTCCAACACATAGGTTAAATTGAACATAATTTTTTTTTTTAAACAGTTAATTCTTAATATGACTGCTTGAAACTTAGTGCATGATAAAATATGTTTTACAATTAAAATCAAATTCCAAGTAAACAGATACTAGAATCTGCACGATAATAAATGATTTATTGTATGAATCACTTAAGTCTTTGGATTTCAGAATCATAAATTCACCAGGGAAGGATTATCAACAGAAATAAACTTGATCAGTTAGTAATTCCACCAAGTGTTGATATCTGAACGATCTAAGTTTTAACCCTGAAAACTAGGATTACAATTCTTCAGGTCCCTAAACCCTGAGATCTGTGCTAATTAATATTTAGGGGGGGAGTAAATATCGTTGACAACACAACCTATAATAAAGCACTACATACCTGAATACTTAATTGTTAACAATCTGGAATATCAAATTTCTCTCTGTCAGAGTTGAATATTAATCGACACATACTTGAATATTAAGTCGTTGTCTACATCATGAGCGCTGTCAATATTAAGGAAAAGGTATAAACAATTAACTGGCTATCAATTATATTCACAAAAATATGACTACCATAATCACATGTTCACGCTGTCTATTGCATATTCTAGGCTACTGTTGAATAAAAATACACACTATCTATATGCTATCAACCGAATATCAATGAAATCGCTAAACATAAATGATTCTATCGGTATGCTATTAAAGGAATCTTGTCAATATGCTAATAGTAAGATTGTTGTCAATAGATAAAACTGGTCGTTGTCTCATTACCATTAAAACACATGATATAGAAACCAAAAGATATAAATAAATTGCATGTGTAAGAAAATGAATCATTGTGTAAGTGTAGGCATATAAATTGTTGTGCGTGAGTGTGCAATTAAACTACTGGCCATAGAAGGAGCCAATTCACCATATCTCTGCTTGAGTCTTATCAAGAAAAAGGAGAAACGCATGTAGCAACGCCTTAAGCAGGTAAAAGAGCGCACAAAAATGCAATAAACGCAGGGATTATAGCAACCCATAGATCATTAAAATGCAGAGGTGAGAATTCAGGGTTGATTAATGAGAAGGCGGAGCAGTCAAAGAAAAACACAGAAAAACGCAGATAGAAGGATTTTTGGTTGAGTAAAACTCAGGTACATCATTCAAGGAAAAAAGCTGGTAAAATTTTGTGGTTGAATGAAACGTTGTACAAAAGACAATGAAGGTCGCTTGTCAATTTCGTGAACAGAAAGGGGATGAACTCTATCAACCAAGCTCTCAGCCATGTAACATTTCTAGGATAAAATCAAAATCGATATATAAAAAAAAAATTGTTACAAAAATAAAATCGTAGTCATTAAAAACTCAATAACAGTCACTGCCTCTCAAAACCGTTATCAATTTATTACCTAATAGTCACTACATGTAATCACAGACAAAACACCCAACCAAGCACTGGGATTCATCACAAAAATTGCAGAGATAAAGTGCAGAGATAATCCGGCAAAAAGATGAAACTTTCTGCAATGAATCAATCAACGCAACGATCAAAACGTAGAGGATCATAAGCGGTTCGCTGAAGGGAAGGATAAACAATCGCAAAGGAAATCAATTGCAACAAGGCATAAGACAATCCATCAGATAGGAACAATCAACAGGGGTAGAGATCTGGGCAAAACATCCTTCGCTCATCATCCACACACATAAAAGAAGGGCATTAGAATCTATAGGTCGCTATGCACCAAAGTGACGACCGTGGATTCATCTCCTGGCCGATTTCTCAAGCATGGAATGACGAACTAGGGATGAGGATGAAGTCAAAAGCACAAATATTCACAACAAATAAATAAAACCAATAGGACAGTCACAACATTCATGGATCGAATGCCAAGGGAATCAAGTCAAGCAACGAGCTTAAGGCTATGGGGAATTTAAGTTCTCACTTAAAATGCTAAGTCAAACACCTTCTTTACACAGTTAAAAGTATAGAAATGAAAGCGTAAGGTCAATAATAATATACCATGCAGAAATAAAGCAAGCGTATCGTAGCCCAAGGTGACAACTCCGAGTCGTTGTCCTGCGCGCTCTGTGCAACTCCTGCTTGCCGATGGATGAGACTTCATCGGTACCTCCCAACCAACTCTAGGTGTACTTTTCTTCCCCCTTAGCCCCCTGAGCCACAAAGGGGCCACACACACTAAACCAGAGAACAACTAGCTCCCATCTCGCCTCGCAAGGCCAAGCTACCACTCCTCACCAAGCTGGGTATCCCAACTCCCATAAGCTAAGTCAGTCAAGTCTAAAATTATGTAGCATAATGTTACACATCACAGATGAGACCCATCCTTCCCCTCCTCCCTCCTTTATATAGAATTTCTAAGTCACTTCTTTCCCAAATTCCCATTTAATTTCTTGTTCAATAATTTAATTCAGAAAAATTCTCTCCGTACATGTGTCACCCATCCCCTTCGTTGCACCATAAATTAATTTCATTAATTATTTAATTACTCCTATTTCCCTCACCCACCTAAAAGCATTCCTAGAATCTCTCCTAGGTGTCCCCATATTCCCTTACTAATTTACTAGTTGAGTTCAATTTAGAAAGTTCTTAAAGGCAAGATTCCTTGTTAAGTTGGTCATTCTTCTTTTTCCTTATGTTTCCCTTTTTTTTTATGTTTCCCCATTTTTTCCTTAGTTTCCTAATTCTTTTAAATTTCCCTTTTTATCTAAACTCAAATCAGTAAGTGTAGAAAATTATCTTTTTCCCCTTTTTCTTTTTAATTAATAATTTTTAATTAGCATGTGTAGCAAAAGAATCATTTCCCTTTTAAAATTTTAAATCCCTCAATAATTTGATTTTGATAATTTAATCAAGTTTCTTACCCCCTTTTTGTCACATGTTTAATGATGATGATTATTATTTTTATTTTTTACCACAAGTATTACTTTAGACCTAGATTTTAATTTTCGAGGGTGGGCGACATTTTATTAGGTAAATTGTTTTTAAATATTTCTTATCATGTTATTCGTTCTAAGGCCATCTAGGTTTATTCTTTTATTAGTTAACAACATGACGTGCCCTTCAGGACATACTAGGTGCTCCAAGGGTGCCACTCGCCTCATTATGTTTTCCTTGCGCGATGTGCCCTTCAAGACGCACTACATGCTCCAAGGGTGCCACTCGCCTCTTTCCATTTTCCTTGCATGACGTGCCCTTCAGGACACACTACGTGCTCCAAGGGTGCCACTCGACTCTTTCCATTTTTCTTGCGCGACGTTCCCTTTAGGACGCACTACGTGCTCCAAGGGTGCCACTCTTCTCTTTCCATTTTTCTTGCGCAATGTGCCTTTTAGGACGCACTACATGCTCCAAGGGTGCCACTCACCTCTTGACTGATTTGGTAGACATAAAAAACCCCTGGATTCAATACTCCGTCAGGTGATCTTGTGGGAGACTAAGGGCCTCTAAGGAATAAGGCCCCTGCCTTATTGCGCACCCCTTAGAATCATTGTGAGTGACTGTCACAGTCTGCCCTCACAACATCGTGGGTATTCTCGAACTAGGTAATTGTTAACCTACAGTTCGAGCCATGGCGGGAGTGCTAGTAGGCTATGGCAGAGATGTTGTCCACACCTCTCCGTCAACGTCTCTGGTAGTCATGCATGACCCCTCTATTCCACATGTGAGTCTGGTCGAAAAGCTATCGTCAGCCTGCATCATTAACGAATCATGTCAGAATGCGATGATCCATGATTAGGATTGGCTTAGCCGTGAGCACACCCTCATCTGACACCCGCAAGGTGCTCAAGTCAAAACAAGTGTAGGATCACTAATCATAATGTCTCAAACAGAGATGAGAAAGACATCGTGCATACACCTCAAGAATCAAGCAAGGCTAATCAATAGGCCACAGGCCTCTCCTTTCCACAATCTCGTAGGTTACCATGAACCTAGTAGATATTTTATCCCCTTTTCCCAACTTGATCGAACTCTTATGCGGTTTCAACTGCAAGAATACTCAATCGCCACATCGTAATTACGTTCGACACGGTGCGCATTGACATGACTCTTTTTCCGATCCTGCGCTTCTTTGATCCTTTGTCTTATTGTTTGCATTTGATATTCCATTTCCTGGATCTCTTCTGGTCCCACCAGGACCCTATCCTCATGCCGATCCTAACTCAAAGGAGTTCGACATGGTCTCCTGTAAAGAAACTCGAAAGGCGCCATATTAATGGTGCTTTGGTAACTGTTGTTATATGTGAATTCTACCAGTGGCAAGAATTCTTCCCAACGCTTCTATTGGTCCATCACATACATGCGCAACATGTTTTCTAAGATTTGGTTTGTTCGTTCAGTCTGCCCGTCTGTCTTAGGGTGAAATGCAGTACTAAAGGTAAGTTGGGTTCCCAAGGCCTCTTGGAAACTAGTCCAAAATCATGCAGTAAACATTGATCCTCGATCGGATATAATCCTCTTAGGCACACCATGCAGTCTCACAATCTCATTGATGAAAAATCTAGCTATGTCAGGTGCCTGATACATCGTACGCATAGGAATAAAATGAGCACTCTTCATCAGAGTGTCGACTACCACAAAAATCGAGTCATGTCTCCTTGCCGTCAGTGGCAATCCAACAATGAAATCCATCGAAATAACCTCCCATTTCAATTCTAGAATAGCGTGTGGATGTAGTAATCCTGCTGGATGTATATGTTCAACCTTTACCTACTGACATTATAGACTTCTGGAAACATAATTGACTATGTTTTCCTTCATTCCTTTCCAGAAGAATAAGGGCTTAAGGTCCACCCTCATCTTCGTGATTCCCGGGTGAGCCATGTACACTAATCTGTGAGCCTCATTTAGGATCAAATTCCTCAACTCGTCGTTCGATGGTATGCAAATTTGATTTTTAAATCTCAGTAGTCCATTGTCGTCCAACGTAAATACTTCAATCTTGGTACCATCATTGTGTTTTGTTCGATAAAATCCTCGATTTCTTTGTACCAATCATCATTGCACTGTAAAGTTAGAATATTTTTTTATGTAGATTTGTCTAAAGAGGAAACACCAAAAATATGCGTGGTCTCTGACTCAATGAATCCGCCACTCAGTTCACTATTCCCTTTATATAAGTAATCTCAAAATCGTACTCGCTAAGCAATTCTGACCAACGTCGTTGTCGCGCGTTCAGGTCGCTTTGCGTAAAGATGTGTTGTAGTCCACAATGGTCCATCTTAAGTTCAAATTTTCATCCAACAAGGTAGTGTCTCCAAACCTTCAAGGAATATACAATGGCTAACAACTCCAAATCACGGGTCGCATAGTTCTCCTCATGCCTTCTCAGTTTCCTCAAGATGTAAGCGATCACTTCGATCGTCTTGCATCAAGACTCCACATAAGCCTTCCTTGGATGCGTTAGTGCATACCAAGAAGTCCGCAGCCATGTCAGGGACCTTTATTATCGGTGCCATTGTCAACAACTCCTTGAGCCTCCAAAATTATTCCGCACATTTCTTCGTCCAAACAAACTTCTTGTTCTTCTTCTGCAATTTCGTGATCGGACTTGATATCTTCAAAAATCCCTTGACGAACCGTCGATAGTATCCTACTAAACCCATGAAGCTACGCACTTCCAAGAAATTCGTCAACATAGGCCATTCCATAATAGCCTCGACCTTTTCTATATCCACGACGATACCTTCGCCAGAGATGACATGCCCTAAGTAGTGAATCCTCAATTGATAAAACGAGCATTTCGAGAATTTCCCATACAATTTGTGCTCTCGAAGACATTGTAGTACCAAGAGCAAGTGCTCGTCATGCTCCTCTGTCATCCGAGAGTAAATTAGAATATCGTCAATGAATAATTGGACGAACTTGTCCAAGTACTTGCGGATCAACCCATTCATCAAACTCATAAATACCCCAGGGGCGTTTGTCAGTCCAACGGTAAAATAGTAAACTCATAATGTCCAAACCTCATCTTAAAGGTGGTCTTAGGGA
Organism: Picea glauca; assembly: GCA_000966675.3. NCBI lineage: Eukaryota > Viridiplantae > Streptophyta > Pinopsida > Pinales > Pinaceae > Picea > Picea glauca. The sequence continues at coordinate 5,112 of JZKD02S2239321.1, read as the reverse complement.
TGTCATCCTCTTGATCCGTAACTAGTGATACCCTAATCACAAATCGATCCTTGAAAACACCGTCACACCCTTCATCTGATCGAACAGATAAAAAATCCTCGGCAATGGATACTGATTCTTGATCGTTGCCTTGTTCAATTGACGGTAGTCAATGCAGAGTCTCCATGACCCATCCTTATTTCGTATGAAAATAACAGGGGCACCCCACAGTGACACACTCAAACGTATAAGTCCTAGGTCCAACAACCCCTTCTGTTGCATTCTCAACTTCTATAAATCCGGGCTTGACATATGATAAGGCGTTCTCGCTATTGATTTAGTCCCTGATTTTAGGTCTATGGTAACTCCAATTCCCTCTCCGAAGGCATCCCAGGTAACTCCTCGAGAAATATGTCTACAAACTCTCTCACCACCGGAAGGTGTTATAGACCTTCCACTACTCCCTTATCGTTTAACTCAAATATCACATAAATATTTCATCCCTTGCGCATGCTCTTCGGTAACTGAAAGGAAGAGATGAACCTCAGGGGAACTCGTTGGTTCCATCCTAAAATCACACGTATCTGTCCCTCATCATCGACCAAGATCAACCATTTTGTATTACAATTGAGTATCACCTCATGCGATTCCAACTAGTCCGTACCGATCACGACGTAATAAGATCCTAAGATTATGACATACATGTTGGCCCTGGTGACAAAATCTCCCAGGTTAAGGGTACAACCCGTAACCTTTCCTCCAACCTTCTGTTTGTCTCCCGAAGCCATCTCTACAAAGCTAAACTCATCATGTTCGACTGCCTTTACTTTAATCCTTTTTAGTGCTGTACCAGAATGAAACTCTCTGTAGCACCAAGATCTATCAAAATACTAAGGGTCTGGTTAGTGACGGTACCTAACGTCTCAAGCACAGTTGATTGGTGCTCTACCTGGCAGTTATTCACCGCTGCATGAATCCGATGGGTCTTGCCCAAAACTCCCATGATAGTGTGTCTGGCTGATCTAGATGCTTCGACCCTTTCCTCTGGGCAGTAATGCTAGTAATGTGGCTCCCCTCAATCCAGCAAACTTTCGTTGGTCCAGTATTCCTTGTACCCAAAGTAGAAGCTGAATTCTAACAATAAGTCCAAACTTGAACTTCTTGACCTTAAGTTTCTAGGTAATTTGGTGCGGATCATATTGAAGCAGCTCCAAAACGGGCCTCATACTCGGGCACCATTCGAATGCCTTGTCGCAAGGCGTCGAACTCGTTGAGCTGATGCTCAATGAATTCCTCGGAAAGATACCTCTCCTGGAACCGTTCCTCGAATAGTTCCCATGAAACGTCGTCGATGACCATGTTCAATGTGGCAGGAGCATCTTCTGCCATAGAAGAGCGTTCCCCTTCAGTTGAAATATCACCATGTGGACCTTCATGCTGGAGGTTGTAATCGTGAAGCATGAAGCACAACACCTTGCTCTACAACTGTGCCTCGATGACACAACCGTCCACGACACTCATGGACTCAAGAACTCAACTCTCTCGATTTTGTGATGGATGCTAACGGTACTGGATAGGGTGCGCTGTGGAACCTTAGGGGTACAGGTGCCCTAGCCTCATCTCAATATTGATGGTGAATCAAGGCCCTTTGAAATTACCTGGAAGGGCCTTGTTAGACCATCATCATCCCTTACAACAAGCGAATCCAACCCAAGGACTTGTTCTTCCCCTTTTGGGTTCAACTCCAAGGGTGCGGGAACTTATGGAGGCGTCACACCTCCTTCAACGACACCACGTTGCGAACCTCTATGGCATCCTCTAAATGTGATCAACACATGGACATGTTAAGGTTTTTAATTAAAGCAAGGGTTAATACTCATGGGTTTACTGCAGTGGAAAGCCTGACAATCCACAGTCCCAGGTTTGAACCCGCTTTGATACCATATGTAATGACCCTCATTGTTACAATTACAAGTGATGCAACACAAAAGCATAAATCCCATTTTTTTTTTTGGGCAGGACGACAATAACAACAACAATTAAACAACGCAACTTGTCGACGAACGCTGTATAGATCAGGCAACAGACAACAACGAATCTACACACTAGCACAACGAGCACTAGGCAAAATGTGCGTAAATCAAAATAAGGAAACGACTACCCACCCGACACCAACACGAAAACACCTACAAGCTAAGGACAACATCCAAAATACCGACACAACGGCCTCAACATCTAGTAAATAGAACCTCTATGGTGCGCAAAACCCAACGCATGAAGCTGTTACAACCCAAGTCCCAAAGATTGTTCAACGAACAATGCCCACATCGGGAAGCACAAACTTTGGCTAGGTTATCATTCGCCTCTATCCCTCAGGGAATGCGATGATCCCCTTATCTAGAATCGTGCCATCACCAGGTGATAGGCATGACATTAATCATGGCGCAAATTATCATGCCTGGACCAATATCCCAAAAATACAATGCACTAGGAGACCGAATTAACTGACAAGAAAAATGTACCCATGCACCCAAGCGTCAGATCGTCAAGACGCAAGATGACATCCTCAAATTAAATTACACAGCTATCCGAAGGATTTCTGGGTTCCTACAAGCCAACCTGAGTGGTGAAACAACTAAGACCAACCACCAAAAAACACAATTCTCCTTAAGGCACACGGTTACGTCATTGCATCAACAAGGGTTCAAACATGATGTAATTTACACTATTATTATACGAGGCGCCTTTATGTACCCAAAACAATCTATATATAAGTAAAGCATTCATTGTGACATATAGTGTTAATACTTAATAATTATTATATATATCATTTAAAAATAACTAAAGTGAATTCCTTAATCCATCAATTAAATACGTTACATCATTTCCATTGCATTATACTTTCTCTTTCTATAAAAAGAATTTCTTTTATAAAAAAAAGGGATTTTATCATATTTATTTTCCTAACTCTTAATCCATACTATAACTATTATAGGATTTCATGTTGGGAGAGGTGTATAGTAGGCTTCTTAAATGATCAAAATTATGATCTTTCACCTTCTGATGTTCATAAAATATGTTCATAAAATATTGAAATATCACCCAATCCTTATTAGGCAACGATACTGGAATTTTCCAACACATAGGTTAAATTGAACATGAATTTTTTTTAAACAGTTAACTCTTAATATGGTCGCTTGAAACTTAGTGCATGATAAAACATGTTGTACAATTAAAATCAAATTCTAAGTAAACAAATACTAGAATCTGCACGAGAATCAATGATTTATTGTATGAATCACTTAAGTCTTTGGATGTCAGAATCATAAATTCACGAGGGAAGGATTATCAACAGAAATAAACTTGATCAGTTAGTAATTCCACCAAGCGTTGATATCTAAATGATCTAACTTTTAACCCTGAAAACTAGGATTACAATTCTTCAGGTCCCTAAACCCTGAGATCTGTGCTAATTAATATTTAGGTGGGGGGGGGGCTAAATATCGTTGACAACACAACCTATAATAAAGTGCTACAGACCTGAATACTTAATCGCTAACAGACTGGAATATCAAATCTCTCTCTGTCAGAGTTGAATATTAATCGCCACATACTTGAATATTAAGTCGTTGTCTACATCATGAGCATTGTCAATATTAAGGCAAAGGTCTAAACCATTAACTGGCTATCAATTAGATTCACAAAACTATGACTACCATAATAACATGTTCATGCTGTCTATTGCATATTCTAAGATGTTGTCTAATAAAAATACACGATGTCTATATGCTATCAACCGAATATCAATGAAATATCTAAACATAAATGATGTTATCAATATGCTATTAAAGGAATCCTGCCAATCTGCTAATAGTAAGATCGTTGTCAATAGATAAAACTGGTCGTTGTCTCATTACCATTAAAACGCATGATATAGAAACCAAAAGATTTCAATAAATTGCATGTGTAAGAAAATGAATCGATGTGTAAGTGTAGGCATATAAATTGATGTGCGTCAGTGCGCAATTAAACTACTGGCCATAGAAGGAGCCGATTCACCATATCTCTACTGGAATCTTATCAAGAAAAAGGAAAAATTCATGTACCAATGCCTCAAGAAGGTAAAAGAACGCATAGACAACGCAATAAATGCAGGGATTATAGCAACCCATAGATCATTAAAATGCAGAGGTGAGAATTTGGGGTTGATTAATGAGAAGGTGGAGAAGTCAAAGAAAAATGCAAAAAAATGCAGATAGAAGGATTCGTGGTTGAGTAAAACTCAGGTACAACATTCAAGGAAGAAAGCTAGTAAAATTTTGTGGTTGAATGAAACGTTGTACAACATTCAATGAAGGTCGCTTGGCAATTTATTGAACAAAAAGGGCATGAACTCTATCGACCAAGATCTCGGTCGTGTAACATTTCTGGGGTAAAATCGAAATCAATATATATATATATATATATAAACATTGTTACAGAAATAAAATTGCAGTCACTAAAAACTCAATAGAAGTCACTGCCTCTCAAAAACACTGTCAATTTATTACCTAGCAGTCACTACATGTAATCGTAGAAAAAACACCCAACCAAGCACTGGGATTCATCAAAAAAATCGTAGAGATAAAGTGTAGAGATAATCTAGCAAAGACGCAAAGATAAAACATTTTGCAATGAATCAATCAATGTAGCGATCAAAACGTAGAGGATCATAAGCGGTTCGCTGAAGGGAAGGATAAACAATTGCAGAGGAAATCAATCGCAACAAGGCACAAGACAATCCATCAACCAAGAAAAATCAACAGGGGTAGACAATTGGGCAAAACATCCTTCGCTCGTCTTCCACGCACAAAAAAGCAGGGCATTATAATCTATAGGTCGCTATGCACTGAAGTGATGACCGTCGATTCATCTCTTGGTCGACTGCTCAGGCGTGGACTGACGAACTAAGGATAAGGACGAAGTAAAAAACACAACTCTTCACAACAAATCAATAAAACTAATAGGATATTCACAACATTAAGGGATCGAATGCCAAGGGAATCAAGTCAAGCAATGAGCTTAAGGGTATGGGGAATTTAAGTTCTCAATTAAAATGCTAAGTCAAATACCTTATTTTCATAGTTAAAAGTA
>JZKD02S2239288.1:17314-37481 GCA_000966675.3 Picea glauca | reverse complement strand
CTTCACGGGCGGTCACGTAACCTTCTCCAAGTGTGAATAGGGGCGCATTAGGGTTTATTTAGGTCATTAATCCGTCGATTTTGCAGAGCCGGCTCTGATTTGAGAGTCAAATCATATTGGGGTCCAGTCCATAGGTGGTCAGGAGGCCGACCTATGCAATTAATGCGTCGTATTAGCAGATGCGCGGGTTTTTGTGTTGACAGTCGCACGTCGAGCGCGCATAAGCTAGTAACACATTTTTGTCCCGCGCATGTGCACGCGCATCAAGCTGCTGTAAAGCGCCCTTCAATTTTTGGTTACTTTGTATAGTTTTTTGCCCTTCTGGAGTGCTGTGAAATTAATTCAGTGCCATGAGTGACTTCATTGCTATTTTGATGATGTGGAGTTCTTGTCGCCATGTGCAGACGAAATTTCAGTGATAAAAACACCTAAGGAAGTGCCGGTTTGGATCAGACTGCCAAACCTCCCAATGCACTGCTGGGACTTCGAATCATTGCAAAGAATCGGGAATGGAGTAGGCAGGTTCATTGACAAAGCAGATAATAAGGGACAGTACACCTGCACTAGAATCTGTGTGGAGGTTGATTTGGAGGCAGGACTCCGAGAAGCTGTCAAGTTAACTGTTGGCGCTTGGACCCACTACCAGAAACTGGATTACGAACACCTGCCGTTCAAGTGTAGGAACTTCCAGGAGCATGGTCACTTTCAAAGGAACTTCCCCAAACTACAAGCCAGCGGGATGGAGGATGTAGAAGGCTGGCAAAAGGTAAGGAGAGAGAAAAACCCGCAGAATGCTAAAAATAGAGACAAGATGCACCAGGAACCATCAAAAGAAGGTAACCCCAAGAACAGTGCTCCAGAAAACCCAAAACCACAAGGAAATCCCACAATAGTTATTGAAGAAGGAGGAAACCAACAGCCAGGGGCCCCAGCGAGCCCTAGCAATGGAGCCAAAAGCATAAGTCTGAGTAAGGAAAATACCAGCCTGAATACAAACACTGAGGCCGAAACAGTGGAGGAGGAGGATACTGAATCAAGCAGCCCAAAAGGATCACCTGACCAACCAAAACGAGGAAGAAAGACAGAGAAAAAAAGAAGAGAAGAACTGTCTTATAAGGAAGTAACCCAGGGCACACAACACACAATCCCCCCTCAAGATTGGGATAGAAACAGGGGAAGACGCCAAAAGGTGGTCCCCCCCCTCAAGCAAGTAAATAATGAAATTTGTCTCCTGGAATTGCAGAGGACTGTGCAGCAAGACAAAAGAAGAAGCCTTGAGAGATTTAATAAGGCTAGCAAGACCTGAGGTCCTTCTAATCCAGGAGATGAAACTTGAGGAGGAAGATTTCATCCGGGTGAGTAATATATTTTGGAAGAAAGGCCGGGGACGGGCAGTAAGCGCTCGAGGTGCCTCGGGGGGATTAGCAACCCTCGGGGATTCTTCAAAGATCAAGCTAGTAGAAGAAGCAGCAACCACTCATTGGCTTTTCACCAAGCTGCTACACAAGGGCTCCGGACATCTGGTAAGTCTATTTAACATGTATGTTCCTGTTTCAGTTGACGAGAAGAAAGAATGTTGGGACTCTTTAGCTCTTTTTCTTAACCAAAGAAACCCTGTAAACCTTATAGTGGCAGGAGACCTAAATGTCACCCTTTCTCAAGTTGAGAAGAAAGGGGGTTCGATAGTTAGAGACCCTACTCGGGAATGGGTTGAAGACTTGATTTCAGATTGGGAACTAGAAGACATTATTCCTATAAATGGGAAATTTACTTGGTCTAACAAGAGACTAGGGCCAGGACACATTGCAGCCAGACTTGACCATTTTCTTGTTCAATCTTCCTTCCTTTCTCTTGGTCTGTTGGCCACCTCCAAAGTCCTGCCTCATTATACCTCAGATCATAAACCTTTATCCCTGTCTCTCTTCCCTCCTTCAACTCTAGGCCCAATCCCCTTCAGATTCTTCCCTTCTTGGGCGTAACATGAAAGCTTCCTAAGTCTAGTCCTCCGTTCTTGGAATATCTCTGTCTCTGGGTCCCCTTTCTTTGTCTGGGAGGAGAAACTCAGAAACCTCAAATTAAATCTGAAATTTTGGGCTAAAAACCTTGGAACTCCCATGGAAGAAAAGAAAAAAATACAGGAAACTCTGGAAAGGCACCAAGAAGTCATGGAAGAAGCTCAAGTTACCCAGGAACTCCTCAATCAGGAATCTGAAATCCAAAGTATCACAAAATATGCAGAGAAGAAGAAACATACTAGAGAATCAAATCGAGGGCGCTTTGGCTCCAAGAGGGAGATAGGAATACCTCATTTTTTCATAAACAAACCCAAGCAAGGAACAATTACAATTTTATCAGCGAAATACATTGGCAAGAACAAGTCTACACGGACCCTGAAGACATCAAAGAGGCAGCCCACTCTTACTTCAAAGACCTTTATTCAGCACCCGATCAAGAGGACCTGGAGATGGACTCCTATCCGCTTTCAGAAATCCCAATTCTGGTTACAGAAGAGGACAACAGAATTTTGAACAGACCTATCAGCATGAAAGAAATCAAGAAAGCAGTCTTCAGAATGAACCCTGACAAGGCGCCAGGGCTGGATGGGTTCACCCCTCGCTTCTACATCCATTGCTGGGATATCATAAAAAAAGACTTAAGCAAAATGGTTATGAGAGAACAGGTCTGTAATAAACTTGGTGGCAGCACAAACTCGTCATTCTTAGCACTCATTCCAAAAGAAAAAGGAGCCAAAAGCTTTGCCAGATTTAGACCGATCTCCCTGTGCAATACTGGGTATAAAATTATCACCAAAATAATCGCAAATAGGATTAAAAAAATCCTGCCAAGGCTGATTCCGGAAAACCAAGGAGGTTTTGTACAAGGGAGGCAAATACTAGACAACATTATCCTTGTCCAAGAAGCTATACACTCCAGCTGTAAAAAAAAGGAAAAAGGCATGGCAGTCAAGCTCGATTTAGCTAATGCCTTTGACCGTGTAAGGCATGCATTTCTGTTTGCAGTTATGCAGAGATTTGGGTTCAACCAGCAATTCGTCGATTGGGTGAAGGCATGCATCAAGGCTCCTTGGATTTCCCCCTTGATAAATGGACGCCCAACCAAGTTTTTTCAAGCTTCCCGAGGATTGAGGCAAGGGTGCCCTCTTTCTCCTATGCTCTACGTTTTACAAGCTTCAGTGCTCAGCTTTCAGTTGCAAAGTTCTCTTCAATGCAGAGCTTTATCGGGCATTAGAGTAGTTCCCACAGTCAAGGAGGTCATCCACACACAATTCACTGATGACACACTTCTATTGGGGGCTGCCAACCTAAAGACAGCAAGGAACCTCAAAACAGAGCTTGATATATACAAAACATGTTCTGGCAGGGAGATCAACTACCACAAAAGCACGATTTATGGCTGGAATTGCAATCCCAGAGAAATGATGCAATTAAGTCGGGCCTTAGAGATGGAAGTAATCATAGCTTGGGACAAATTTATTTACCTGGGAATTCCAATTTTCAAGTCTTATTCTAAAGTAGCTCATTTGATGCCCATGGTGGACAAGCTCAAGGTTAAGATCCAAGCTTGGGGAGTAAATTGGCTTAACAAAGCAGGTAAGTTGGTGTTAATTAACTCAGTTATCACTAGTCTCCCAATTTATCAATGCTCGGTTCTTCTCGCCCCCAAAACAATCACTAATAAAATTGATGAGCTGATCAGGAAATTCTTTTGGGAGGGAGGTAAGAACTGTGAAAGAAAGCTTCACTTAGTCAAGTGGGATAAAGTCAAGAGACCAAAGATGGAAGGAGGACTGAGTATAAGGGATGTGGCTGCCCACAATATAGCCATGGGAGGAAAGCTGCTCTAGAACATGATAACAGGAAAGAGATCCTGGAGCAAGCAACTGCTTAGGAAGAAATATTTCTCAGGGGGTAGAGACCAATGCTTGGAGAAGCCTGCAAAAACGAGAATAGGCTCACCGATCTTTCACTTGTGCCAAAAATCCACGCCCTTCCTCATGACTAATCTCACCTGGATTCCGGGAAATGGATCAAAGATCAGTATTTGGGAAGACTCCATTCTTGGAGATCCACCCCTCTCGGACCTAAGAGAAATCGAGAATATCAAGGACTGGCTGTTAAATAAAAATGGTAGAACACTTTGGGACATATCTCGGTGGAAGAATGATGCCAAGAGATCCTGGGAAGGCTAGAATCTAGGCAGGTACCCGAAAGAACTCAAAGAGGAAGCATCAACCCTGTTGGAACTCCTCCAAGGGAAATCGCCATTAAGTGCTGAAAGTAAAGAAAAAAGAGGATGGGAAACAAGCTCAGGGGATTACACTTCAACAGTTGGTTATAAGGTAGTCTCAGTCGTTCCTTGGGCTCCTCCCAATCCAGGGTCGTGGAAAGCTCTTTGGAACTTCCCCTCAATCCCCAAGGTATATCTCTTTGCCTGGACTCTTATTCATAACAACATTTTAACCTTCGATAATCTGAAGAGAAGAGGCTGGGATAGGCCCTCTCGTTGCCCCCTATGTGCCCAAACAGAAGAAACTATCGCCCATCTTCTTTTCAATTGTGAATTTTCCAAAGAAGTCTAGGGGATCCTTGTGGGACCAGTCGCCTCTAGTCTTCCAACTGAGAGTAAGGAGCTTTTTAATTGCTGGTTGTCCCTGTCCCCGTTTGATTTAAAAAAAAATCACTTGCTCAAAATAATCTGGATGTGGATCCCAAAATTCACCTGTTGGAAGATCTGGCTAGAGCGGAATAATAGGATTTTTAAAGAAGAAAGAAGATTGCCAGCTCAGGTGGCCATCAAAGTTAAGACCATGATTTCAGAAGCTATTAACGCGAAGCCTTCTATCCAGAACTCTGCCACGATAAATGAGGAAGAAGAGAACTGGATCAAGGAATTCAGACCAACTCCTCAGAATAACAACCAACCCATTCCTCCAAGAATCAGAAACTGGGAGATTCGATTGCCGGAACAAGAATTCATTAAATGGAGGTCGACACTAGACGATTGGTGGCTCCTCTTTGATGGAGCTTCGAAAGGAAATCCTGGCAGGACAGGGGGAGGAGGAATTATTCTCGAACCTAATGGATCAATCAATTTTTTCTTTGCCTGGGGCCTAGGCTTCGCCTCGAACAACCAGGCCAAATTCTTAGCACTTTGGCAAGGGCTAACCCAGGTTCTCAAGCTGGGCATTAAAGAAGTAAAGATTGTGGGGGACTCTAAACAAGTGGTGGATGCAATAAACCTCAATAAACCGCCAAAGGATATGAGGCTGGCTCAGTTATATAAAAAGATCCTAATCCTCTTGGAGTAGCTGAATGAGTACAAAGTCTATCATGTGCTCAGGACGCTAAATGGACACGCGGATAAAGAGGCGAATCAAGGATCACTGCAAAATGAAGGACAACTGAAAATCAATGGGGAAATTTCCCATGATCCGATCCCCTAAATGCAGAGCCACTTCAGTCGAGTTCTATCATTTCGACATGGCGTCAGACAGGAAGGACGGCAGCTCAATCTTCCAGTCGGACGGACAGGATCTAAACATAGAGATTTGGAATATCATTCTACCCGTGAAGAACCCGAGCCGGGACAGGAGGGCTTGCTGTTAAAGGGCACTCGTTCAACACAAAATCATCTAAGAAGACGGACAAGTAGATCGGAGGAAGCAAGTAGCAGCGAACGTTTTGAGCATAGCAGTCATGGAATCGGGTTCTAAAACCCCCTTCATGCCAAAAGAACGAATAGACTTGATCAGAGCTGAACTGGAAAGCATAAGGGCCTCCACTAATCAGCGAAAATGGGAAACCCTTAACTTTGAAATGCAGGATCTCAGGGATGAACTCTCAGACGAAATACATGTTGGCTTGAAAGATGCGGCCAATCTCATGGGAGACTTAGGAAAGCGCCTCTGCAACCTGGAGCAAAAGGTGGAGGATTTAACCAAGGCATTCAGCAAGATCTCTAAAGCATCAGCAGAAGTGGCCACCAATACTGGAAAAAAAGGAAATCGCTAATGGAACAGCAGCCAGCCTCAGTTTTGAAAGGATCCCCAGCCCAGGATAATGTTTAGGCATCTGCAGTCCATCTTATTAGCTGTATTGATCTTCTAGTAGTAAAACTTTGATTGTAGGTAGTAAAAGAATTCTGGCTGGATAATGTATTACAGAGCAGTAGCTCTGAGATGAATTGTAAGGGTTAGGCAACCTTCTCTGCCATAGTCTAAATAAAGCTCCATACCCGTTTATGTTAAAAAAAAAATGCTGAGATAGAGTCAAATGGAAGAAGAGATAGGAAAGATCTTATCACTATGAGAAGTATGCATAGGGAAGTGAAAAGCTACAGGGTTGATAATGAAAGGATTATGAAGTCTCATGAGGAGATACTTCAGAGCTTAAACATGTTGCATTATCAAGTTAACAAAGATTATGGCACCAAGCAAGTAGTTAGTGCTATACAAGTAGCAACATCTAGATGTCATAGAAAAAGGGATGATCACAGAAGTGATAGGTAGTCAAAAAGCATGAGAATGCACCATCATTCTCCAAGGAATTCCACTATAAGAAGTCATGCAATTTTAGGGCTAATGAGTAGCCCAAGTGTGTCTCATGTTCGGAGAAAAAGAAGAATTCATAAGGCAGACATCTTGCAAGTTGAACTCAAGAAAATCAAGCCACCTACTTTCAATGGTGAACACCGGAAGGGTGAAGAGGCCAAGGCCTGGCTATTGGAAATGAACAAATATTTCCAGCTGCATGATTACCCCTCTCGGGTAGAAGCTAGAATTTACACCTACCAATTGAAAGGAAAGGAAACCATGTGGTGGGATCACCTTAAGAAAGACAAGAACATTGGTGAGAACAGGATCTCATGGAGGCATTTCAAAGGATATTTCCAAGAGAAAAAAAATTATGAGCATTACTATGAGAGAAATATGAAAGAGTTATTTGAACTCAAGTTGGGAACCATGGAAATGGAGGAATATGAGAATCGATTCTTTGAATTGTTGAATTATGTTGACTTAATAAAGGATGAGAAGGTCAAAATACAAAGATTTCTAAGTGGGCTGCCCTCCTTCCATAGTGACAAATTCAATATGACAACGCCAAGACCCTGGAAGAAACCATAAGGAGAGCAAGACACCTTTATGAACAAAGAAAAGGAAGGCCAATTTTCCAAAAAGTTTGGAATGAAAAAATGAAAGAGAAAAAGGATCAAAGGCAAAAGGGTTTTGAGCCACCTTTTTTCAGAAATAACTCCCAAGAAAATCAACAAAGCTAGACAACCCAAAATGACCAAAATAATGCAAATTCATTTGGTAAAAGGCCAAGGTGACAACCTATTCAATGTTGGGGATGGGAAATCACTTATATAGGCACTTCCCTCACAAAGGAGAAAGAATGAGAATTGTCCACAACATTCAGGAGGTTGAAACAGTGAAAGACATGGGAGGAAGCATGCCAAGGATTTATGAAGCCTTGGACAACAATCAAGAATAGTATCAATCCCCCGTGATTAAAGTGGAAGGTAAGATTGATAACCAACTGATAGCAATTTTTATTGATTTTGGAGCTAGCCATAGTTACATAAATGATAACATTGTTGAAAGATTTCACTTGCAAATAGGTAAGCATAAGAAATATTGGTTAGTTAAATTAGCCACAGGGTCTAAGAGGAAAATCAATGAGTTAATTAAAGATTGTCTGATATACATGAATGGACTTATCACAAAGGTAGATGTAAACATCATACTGTTGGGTTCATATGATTATCTAATTGGTATGAATTGGTTGGAAAAATATCATGTTTTCCTAGACTGTTACAACAAGACAATCACATGTCTTGATGAGGAAGGGCAGCAAGACAAGATTCAAGGGATTCCAAGAGTTGTAGTTGTTAGAGAGATTTCGGCTATGCAGTTGAAGAAGTGTTTCAGGAAGGGATGTCATATTTTTGCATCCCATATGGAGGAGGCAGCCAAAGACAAAGTGGCAAGCATTGAATACCATCCAGTCTTGAGGGATTTTGAAGATGTTTTTAAAGAAATTCCAGGATTGCCACCAAATAGAGACATTGATTTCTCTATTAATTTGGTACAAAGATCCTCCCCAGTGTCTAAGACACCTTATAGATAAATGGGCACACCAGAAACAAAAGATTTGCAGATGCAGTTTGAATAAATTTTGAAGAAGGGGTATATATGCCCAAGTGTGTCACCTTGGGGAGCCCTAGTTCTTTTTGTGAAGAATAAGGATGGAACCTTAAAGATGTTTATTGATTTCAAGTAGCTTAATAAAGTTACCATAAATAATAAGTATCATTTGCCAAGAATTGATGATTTTTTTGATCAACTAAAATGTGCAAGAATATTTTTGAAGATTGAATTGAGATCAAGATATCATCAAGTAAGGATAAAGGAAGAATAATTCAGCCAAACAACATTAAGAACAAGATATAGGCATTATGAATTCACAGTAGTTCCATTTGGGTTATCGAATGCCCCAACAATTTTTATGTTTCTGATGAATGGAGTTTTCAGGGAGTACATGGACAAGTTTGTGATTTTTTCTTAGATGATATACTCGTCTATTCTAAATCGAAAGAGGAATATGAACAACATTTAAGAATGGTGTTGCAAGTTTTAAGAGAGCATATATTGTATGCTAAGCTAAGTAAGTGCATCTTTTATCAAAAGAATATTCACTACTTGGGGCACATAATATCAAAAACAGGGATATAATTTGATCCTAAAAAGATAGAGGCCATTAGAGGATGGTCAACACCAAAGAATGTGACATAGGTCATATAATTCATGGGTATTATCAGTTATTACCGAAGATTCATAAAATGTTTTTCAAATATTGCAAGTCCAATCACTTCTTTGCAAAAGAAAGGAGTGAAATTTGAATGGAATTCCATGTGTGAAGAGAGTTTTCAACAGTTGAAGGGAATATTTACAAGTGCACCAATATTAAAGATTACATATCAAACGAAGATTTTGTTGTGTGCACCGATGCATGCAAGTAAGGACTCAGTGGAGTTCTTAGTGAAAGGGACCATGTGGTATGTTATGAGTCCAGAAAATTAAAAGAACATGAGAGGAATTATGCTACACGTGACTTGGAGTTAGCAACGATTGTACATGCATTGAAAATGTGGAGGAATTACCTTATGGGTAAGAAATTCGAGCTAAGGACAAACGAATTTGGTCTGAAGTATTTGTTTGAAAAACCAACACTAAATGATAGGAAAACTAGATGGCTGGAATTTCTTAGTGAATATGACTTCAAAATTAAGCATATAAAGAGCAAGGAAAATCAAGTGGCTAATGCACTCGGCAGGAGAGCTCATGAAGTGCATATTGCAGCCATCAACATGTACATGAAAAATTTGAAAGAGAAAATTGTTGCAGCAACAAATTTAGATCAATACTATGTGAAAATAAAAGAAGCATTACAAAAAAGTAATTTTCAGCAGAAATTTAATTATTATGAGATGAAAGAATATATAATTATCATGTACAAGGGTAAGGTGTATGTGCTGAATTCCTGTGAACTAAAAAATGCAGCGTTGAAGGAGATGTGTAATGTGCCATATGTCGGGCACCCAGGAAATCAAAAGACAATTGCAATAGTAATAAGCCAATACTTTTGGCCGTGAATGAAGAAAGAAGTGGCTAATTACATAGGCAGATTTCTAGAATGCCAAAAAGTGAAGATTGAACATAGGCATCCAACAAGTTTGTTATAGCCATTTCTCAGTCCATAATGGAAGTGGAAAGTTGTTATAGTGGATTTTATAACTAAGCCTCTCAGAATAGTGAAGAAACATGATTACAACATGGTGGTGGTGGATAAATTGACTAAAGTAGTGCATTTTATTCCAGTAAAGACTACACACAAGACAACAAATATTGAAAATATCTACATGAAAGAAGTTGCTAGGATACATGGGGTGCCTAAAGAAATAGCTTTAGATAGAGATCCAAGTTTACTTCTAATTTTTGGAAGGGTTTGTTCAAGGGCTTTCGGAAAAATTTAAATCTTAGTACAACATATCTTCCAGAGTCAGATGGGAAAACAAAAAGGACTAACAGGATAATTGAGGACATGCTTAGAATGTATGTGATGGATCATCCATCAAAATGGGAAGATTATATCGGGACTCATTGAAAATGAGTCCATTTGAGGCATTGTATGGAGGAAAATGTAACCCACTAGTGAGTTGGGATAATACATCAGATAAAGCAATTGTTGGGACATAATTGTTAAAGGAAATGGAAGACCATATGGAAAAGATAAAATAAAATTTAAAGGCTGCCTAGGATAGGAAAAAAAGTTATGCAACAAGAATAGAGTGTTTAGATAATTTAAAGTGGGAGAACATGTGTTCTTAAAAGTAAATTCAAAGAGAAGTTCACTAAGATTAGGAAGTTTCTTGAAGTTGGCAGCAATATATTGTGGGCCTTTTGAAATATTATAAAAGATAGGGCCAATTGCATGTTAGCATTGTCTGCATCCATGAGAGTGCATAATGTATTTCATGTGTCATTGTTAAAGAAATATGTGCATGACCCTAACAACATAACCGATTTGAATGTGAACCAGGTGGAGCATGAAGCGGATTTCCGAGTGGAACCAGTACACATCCTAGACCGGAAATTCAAGGTGCTCAGGAACAAAGCCATATGCTTGCTAAAAGTTTAATTGACCTGTTATGGTCCTGAAGGTGCTACATGGGAGCATGAAGAAAATATCTGGGCATAATACCCACAAAATTTTGACAATTTTGAAGAAAACATAATACAAGACTCTATTTTGAGCAACTAAAGTTATGGAAACATGTCTCAGAGTCCTAGCCAACTATGTTGGGGACCTTGATAAATAAATGGCTCATTCCTTGGGATATGGGGGAATATTGATTTAACCCATTTTCTTAAATTTGCTAATTGTATATGAACCTTCCAATTTATTATTGAGTGTTCCCAAAGCCAGTCATTGAATACATGTAAGAGGGTGGGTGTGAGTGGTCACATCCCAAATTTATTGGGCACATGGGGGTTGAGTAAAATCATCTTAGGGAAGAGTGTGAGTCAAGAAAGGAAATCCAAATATAGGAAATTCATGTGGGTTGGGACAATAGTTTTTAGTTAGTCAAGTTTGTGCATGGGAAGAAAGGAGAGAGAAAGAAATAGAGCTTGGAGCTAGTGCAACCTGGAGGGTGAATTATAGATGAAGATGGAGCTTAATTGGAGTGAATTGGAGATGGAAAACTGAAGAGCCAAGTTGACAGGCCTGAAAAAGTGAAATCCTGTGTGAGTTGCACTAAGACTTCAAATGTTTGTTGTTGGTTTGTTGATAGTTTTCCTAACATCAATTTCCCTTGAGTTCCCAGCTCATAGATTCCTAGATGGATGTGCCAGAGATAGCCTGATAAATGAATGGGACGCCCAAGGGATTGAGATCAGTGAAGGGGTACATTCCTTGGGTTGGACAAGTCAAGAGAAAGAGAATTGGTGGAAAATCAGGATAATTGTAGGAGAATATCAGTTGGGTTGAGAGTTTTATGAGTTCTGAGTGGACTATGAGAAACCACCCTCTTTTCTGGATTACTAGCCTCTGATTGGGGGTGACTGGATTTTGAGATTTGGAACAATCATTCTATGGTTGAGTGGAACGTCCATCCCAAGCAATTGGTTGCACAATTTTTGTTAAAATATAAGTGTTTTATCTTGTTGTTGAGTTATTACATGTGTTATTGTTGTGCATGAACTCTATGTAAATGGGAATGATTTAAATGTTGTTGTAATGAGATATTTAGTTGCATTTCATGTTGATTATTAGTATGTTTTAGATGCATTTATTTTGTGGTTATGGGAAGAAGCTAAATATATTTTAATCTTGTATTTGTAAGCTATAAGAAATCGACTAACAATAAAAGAATCAATTTAGTTAGTGGAAATTTAATTTTTATGTTTATTATGCACTGCAATGTCCCTCGGTTTGGCTGGGGGACATTACAAAACACTTGATATACAACCTGGAAATATCATTAATAAGTGTTTATGTGTTTGATTCTTAATTGTTGTTGGTTCTAAGGTTGATTTGGGTCATGCACTTTGTGAAACGGTTCACTGACATACCCCGTTTCACTGTAAAAACCACCCATTTGACTGTTGTAGGTTTATTTCTAGTGAAGAATTTTGTCAAACACTTTGTTGGTATACCCAAGTTCACTTCTAAAACCCTTATTGCTACTATTAAGATGATGTGCTTATTGGTTTATAGTTGAGAGTTTAATGCCAAAGAGGATGTTCATACCATGTGCAAATTATGACAACAAGAAAGGAAATAAAAGAGATTAACCCAACAACAAATGTATATCAAATTTCTTTGTAATTTTTGTTATGCGTCTAACCTGTCATATATGCTTGTAATTGAATAGGATCATATTAGCTCCATAGAATGGGTTAACAAACATAATTCCAAAATAAACCTCCTTAAGACAAATACGACGCTCAAGAAAACTATAGCGACAATACAACATTATCATCCATAGAACTCAACACTAGTGGGAAAGATCATCCCAAAAATAAGAGGGTTCGGTCTCAATAGGAAAACTTGGTCTAGTCATAAGATAAATCGGCCCAACATAAAAAAACTTTGTCCAACTTTGAATTTTGGCCTCTCTACAACATGAAATCTGCCCAGTACTGATGGAACTTGGCCCCAACAATAAAATTCCCCTCCTATATGATAGACTCAACCCATCAAGTAAGAAAACATTTCTCAACCACTGCAAATTATCCCATCAAGCAAAGAAACACTAGCTAGACACAAAACAATTCACCCATCAAGAAAACGCGAGTCCTCACAAGAAGATCTGACCCAACTAGCAGTGAACTTGACCTCCAAGTCAATGAAAATCATCCCAACAATAAGGACTCAACTCAGCAAGAAGGGATTCATCCCAACAATTCAACAAATCAGCCTCTTTGATGAAATACAACCCTCTTGCTCAATGAAAATTGTCCCTCTACAAATGAGATTTTCCCAACCACACGATCTGTCAAAAGGAAGGCTTGGTCCCTCTCAACTACTTCTGCAACTCCTTTTTTGTTCACACAACCCAACAAACAAAGGATCTTTCTCTTGAAGGAAACCCTCGATGAACTTCCAAGTGTCGTGATTTTACCCAGAAATCCCTTGCGTCCTGCAGAAAATCCTAATGGCCTCTTTGTATGTCTCATTGTTCTGCACAAGGGTGATCAACCCACTTCAAAGACCCTTGTCAATTGTTTTTTTCCACACAACCTCCCAATGTATGGGTGCGTCTCCTCCAAAAACGAAAACCCAATAGCCCTCTAAACCTCCACGACACCTCTATAACTCCTTAGCCTGATAAAATGAAGAAGAATCGATTCTCAAAAAAACCCTATGATCCTCCTAGACAATTTTCTATCCTTCAAACTGAAGACAAGATGCAAGTTGAAACTCCCATAGAAACCTCGAATGGATTTCCCTCGGGCTAGCAAGATCTACAACTCTGATAGAATTGTAATAACCCTCATATACTTTTGATATGATTTTATGTGTTTCTTGGGTTAAAAATTTCATCAAACTCTTTAAATAAATGCTTTGATACCATTATAATATCCCCAACAGATATAGGCATGGATATTATGAATATCTATGCAATTATGTTATTTTCCACAAATATTTTTGCATTCATTATCATAAAATGATTTCATCAAACACATTGAAGTTATTACCAGTACACATGAAATGGAAAGGTCACGTGGCATTTTATTTATAAATGGAATCCAAAACACAAGTCTCTAATGGTTTCCAAGGTAGTTGCATTACATCAATGAAAAACACACAATAACAATCAAATACCTTAATAGCTCCATGACCTCTTCAATATATGAAGCTCCCTCCTATAAACTGCAAAAGGACTAACTCCAACCTCCAAACCCTCTCCAAGATGATGCCAAACCATAATATGAATCTCAAGTGAAGATCTTGAATGGATCCTCCTCCTTTGTCTAGCTAGGGTGGATCTTGCACCACCAAAACTAAACTACAATGGAAGGGTTTTGCCAAAACCCTAATGAAAACCTTGGCTCCAAGAGCACTCCAAAGAGATCAATCTAAAACATAATGACAAGGTGAGGCACTATCCCTCCTTTTATTCTTCCTCCACGCCCTTCCAAAAATTTCCCTTTTTGACTATATCAACATGACCTTTATTCCCCCTTTTAATTTTCACTTAAAGATTAAAGTCACTTTTACTTATCTCCAAGTGACAATTAATCTGAAAGTTACTTTGTTACCTTTTTTCTTAATGTTACTTTAGAAATGTATCTCCTAACTAAGTGACATTAAATAAACCCCTTGACTCCCCTTGTATTCACTAACCAACCTCATGAGTAATCTCCAATAAGCCTCATGAGTAATCTCCAATTGCAAAACATGGGAAACCCTAAAATGGGGACATGACAAAACCTCCTTGTAGCCAATAGAAACTTTCCATTTTCCATAAAGGATACAAATAAAGTTTCACATAAACTTGATAATGAAAATAGTAAAAAAATATAGATGGGTACAAGAAAATATAAAATAACATGAAAAATAAAAACAAATAATATTTCAAAAGCTACAGAAAAATATGGCGTGCAAATTGAATGGACAATGTACAATACAATTGTAAGTAATCGACATAATTAGAGGACTATATAGAAACTAGATAATACTCCAGGCAACCGAAAATGAGACATGCGGTAACAATTTAAGCTATAGTATGCAAATTAAAAGGGTTAATGTGTTCAAAAAGTTGTCTATTGATTTTGATTTTGAAAATTACAGATATTTTTCTTTCGATTGTCAAACATCTTTCAACCATGTCATCATTCCTCTTCCTTCACTGGAGGTTGATTTTGATAGAATGTTCACATGAATTGAATTTACCTTTCCTTTCCAAGATTCACTAGGTTTCTAAGTAAATTCGAAATTACAATAAGTCACATACATAAAATTGACTCCACTAGGTTTTCGAGTAAATTATAAAATACAATAGGTCACATACATAAAACTGAAGAAAAAATTTCTTATGAACATACGTAAATTTTATTGAACATGAAAAAACAATATGTATCACTCTTGAAAGGAGGTGCCTTTAAATGGCTATAAAACATACTATACATTGAAATGACACCTAATTTGTAACTGATCTACTAAAGATGAGAAATATTTTAGCAATTGCAATTTCCTCTTTATGGTAAGCACACACATATGTCAAACTAAAAATTTGTATCCTTTTCAAAAATTAAATTTAACCACACAATTTTTAATGGATGAGAGACATTCTTGTATCAAGTCAATTATTGCATTTTCCCAATAATCATTAGAAGTATAGTTGTCTTAAATTAGAAGGGATTTTTTAATCTAATTTCCCTCTTATCTTCAAAAAATTAAAATGACAACCTCTTTGGTTTGAATCTAAACACTTGAATTTGTGGAGGCTGTAAAATCTTCATTTATGGCCACATTTTATTACATGTTGCGAACTTGAGAGTAATCTAAAATTTCACTAAAACTTTAACTTTAACTTGTCAATGGTTGTTGAATGTTCAAGATACAGTCTGCACATGTTTGAATTGACTAAAATATTACACAATTACTCCCGTGGATAATTCAAAATTCCATGTTTTTTATTGTTATTGAAACCAAGAATGTCTATCAAGCAAATCAAATTAAACAATTGATTACAAGAGGCATATCTCATGATCACATTTATAAAAATTAGTTAGAAATGACACTCTCATTATCATATTTATGTTTATTATTATGCTTATGAAGTACTTTGTTGATTCACTTGAAAGAGTTGAACTAAGAATTTAATCCCCTCACTTGGATGAGGAATGAAGAGCTTTGCATTGTTAAGACAAAAATTCGTACTTAAATAAAATATTTAAATAATTAACTCATCGAACGTAAAAACACAACATTAAAAGCCAAACAAGTCGTGAGCATCCTTGAAATTAACTTAAATTCAATAATTTTGTTCCCCGCACCACACCACACCCCTTGAGCAAATAAAATATAACAAAAAGGATCACAAATGCATACCAATAAAAATTACTACAAAATGTATCTCTCAAGTGTAGCTTCTATGGATTTCTAACTTAATCAAATGTTGTAAAAAATATAACTAGAGCTCGGGAAACCAAAAGCTTTTGGTATGAGCAATTTATTTCGATGTGTCGCAAAATCTCAACAAATTTTACAGTGAGTATAGCCCATGTCTCATGTTTAGAAGGAAGTAGAAAGGTAAAGAAGTAAAATAGGGACAATACAATAAACACCAACTACATTGTGACGATTGATAAAATTTGAATATAATAAAAACCAATACTATACTTGACGAAAAATTAATATATAGAACACGTTATTTATAGGGCTCTCCCTCAATGTGTTTAAAGGCACAAAATGCAAATCACGTACTACTCCAGAGATTATCTCAAATGAGATATCCAATGAAATTGCATAGATCCTCGAAACTAAAATACATTTTCAACAAAAAGTGAATAAACAATAAATTTTCGAGCCTTTTAGCATCAAACTTAACTATAAAGCATTATGGTTGATGATATATTTGAAATTCAAATTAATGACAGACATACTTGGTGTAATCCTAAGATACAATTAATATGTGGATGTTTCTTTGTGCCTCTTAATGAAACACAACATCGAAGGGTCACGTGCACCAGAGTGCACCAACAAATATTGATAGGAAACAACCCTCGTTGTCAGTACGATTTCATTTATGATACATAAAAATTTAAAGCAATGGAAAAATAAACCTAACATCCTACACATAGTTTAAACATTCTATTTTTTAAATTTTTTTGGCATATTTTTCTGATCAATTTTGTCCAAAATCTAATCAGAAATTTAAAGGATAGTTGGAATTGCAGATTTCAGTTGTTGGGATTGCATGATCCGAGTTCTCTAAGGGTTTTTGAGGACATTGAATCAATTTATGCATTCAAAATTGCATTTTAAACAATGTAAAATTGTGATTTTGCTAGCAATTGCATTGTCAAATTATATTGATGGTTGTCGGAGAAAGTAACAAACGTAGAACGTTTAGACTCAGCCTACCATCTAATTTCATTAGAAATTTGAATGCATTCAAGATGGACTCATTTCCATCTGACATAGATAATAGCCAAAATATCTCTAGTTAATGTTATAGCACAATCAACTCTAGACTACTCTTTTCATGCCTTTGATGTGAGGTAGCACATGGAAAAATCATATTTGGGATTGAACATATTGGTTGTAATAGTCACGGAGAAGGAATCAAGCAAATAGAGTAACAAGGCAATGAGAAAACCAAAGGAAAAGCAATGGTAGCTCTAAGAAAAATGTTTTGTGATGGGATTCCTAAAGAAAATCAAATTATGATTTCAATGTGGTGGAATAATTGGTTTCAGCAAGAATGTTACAGTAATTACCCAATTTTCGCGAGTGCCACCTCCTACATGTAATCTAAATTTTTTTAACTTTTACAGGGCATGTTTTTCAGACCAATCTTGTCCAAAATCCAGCTAGAAATTTAAAGGATAGTTGGAATTGCATATTTTAGTTGTTGGGATTGCATAATCTGAGTGCCCTAAGGGATTTTGAGGGCATTGAATCGATTTATGCATTCAAAAAAACAATTTAAACAATGTAAAATTGTGATTTTGCTAGCAATTACGTTGCCGAATTATGGTAATGGTTGCCAAAGAAAATAAAACATGTAAAATGTTTAGACTCCGCTTACCATCCTACCATCCAATTTTATTAAAAAATTGAATGCATTCAAGATGGAATCATTTCCATCTAACATAGATAATAGCCAAAAGGTGAAGACTGTAAAATATCTACCCAATATCTCTAGTTAATGTTGGAGCATGATCAACTCTAGACTACTCTTTTCGTGCCTTTGATATGAGGTAGCACATGGAAAAAACATATACACGATCAAACATCTTGGTTGTTGTTAACACAAAGAGTTGTAAGGGTCAAAAAATTACTTTTGTTTGTTTTTTGAGTCACAAGGCTTATAGGTCATAAGTTTTGAGAGTTAGGATGGTGGTCATTAACTTAGGTTTAGTTTAAAAATAAATGAATTTTGTTCAACTTTGGTAGAAGACTTAAGTTTTATTAGACATCATGACAAAAGCAATCTAAACCCCCATGAGTCACACCATTGGTTTTTACATCATTACCCTACCATGTCATAGCTCTAAGATTGTACACAAAATCTCATTTGTCACTTTCTATATGTTTAGTTGTCAAATCAAATTTGATCTATGTGCTGCCAACTCACTAGGAGAGTTTGCATCGTACTCAAAGTACTCCAATGCATTCATTTATCATCATTGCATTTATGGATCATGTCAAACAAATTTTATAGTTTTCAGAGCCTATTTTTAACCAATTTTCAGGGATCATGTCATCAGATTTTATAACAGCCTCCTCGAAGTATGCAATTATTTTTTGAATTAGGCGTTGCGAACTGGTAGACCGGCGTTGTGAACTAGCACTGTGGACTAGTTGAAGATGAGCGTTGGAGGTTGGATAGCTTGTAGACACCCCTGTGAAAATTCAAAGACACTAGCATCAAACCCAGGAACACCAAGTACTCCATGAGAGTTTTCATCCTGTTTGAGGTTCAAGAAAGGGGTTTTGGCTGGATTTTCTATTGGCGTTGTGAATTGTCCCATTCATTTTGCTGACAGATTTCAAATTCATTCCCATTATCCTCTCATCCTTGCTCATTAAACCAAATCACCTCTAGACTTCAACCACCTTTCCCACGACTCATATTTCACCTGTTTCACTCATTTTCCCCAACGCTGCGAGCCGTTTGTTCTAGGCATTGCGAACTATGTGCTGTGAGCCCTCTCTCCCACTGTTATTAAAACCCCATTTTATGCATCTTTATAAGATCAACTTTTGAAGGATAAATATGCACCCGTCCTAAGCTTGAAGTATGTGTTCGATCAGTTGTTGAGTCAATTTTAAAAGATTGCATGCATTATCATGCTGATCAACTGATATTTGAATTAATGAGAACACCTTGTTTAAGCTGAGAATTTTCTTGCACTTCCTTTATTTCAACTCCTAGTTGCTATTGAAAGAGTATCTTCTCTTTACCTCCTGTGTATGGAATAAAGTCCATGAAACATTGTTTAATGCTGTCCTATTGAAAATAGTTTTGTCATTAAAACTCACAGAAAATACATTCTTCAGCGGCAGTTATGGACAATCAACAACACAAGAAGACTCATAAGGGAGGTGAAATTTTAAGGATAGATCCCTATTAAATGAAACTGCTTGATTCTGAACCTTTGATCAGAGAGGCCTTTCATAGAGTAGGTTGCATCAATTTCTATCAAAATATGCAGAGGGGGCATCTAGAAGTAGCCAGGGAATTTTCACTCAACTTCAATGGGACCAAAACCAAGGTGGGAATGTTAGAATTTGAAGTTTCAGAACTGTCCATCTTAGTTGCAACAGAGATACCCAACATTGGAGAAAAGTGGTTCAAGGAAATGTCATTAAATGCTTCCTTCTCCAAGGAATTTCTTAAACCAGAGTGCCAGGGAGACAACTTGTCCAAAGGGGTACCTAGAATCCGCATGCTTTAGGGTTTTGATAAGATGTTGAAGGTTATCCAAAGGTATTTTACATGTGAGGGAAGATTTAACATGGTATATCAATATCACATAAGGCTGTTATTACACTTTACAGGGAAAGAAGCAATGAACCTCCCTTTTTACCTCTTTAGAAGCATTGGGAAGATGACTGATAGAGTTCAAGCCAAATCTAAGAAAGTAGACAGAGTTCGTCACAATTTCAGCTAAATGTTGCTCCCGCCCCACAATCCAAGATACAAAGCCCTACTCCTGTGGAGAGGAACGTGTGTTCAAAGGTTATCAAGAAGAAAAGGGGTGTTATGACTGATATAGATGACAAGGCTACAAATGAAATAGAAGCAGAATGGACTTCACAACCTTCACATAGGGAATCTTCACCCATGGAAGATCCCACTCCTATGGAGGTTCCTTCAAGTAAATTCACAGGTTTGAGAGGAA
>JZKD02S2239266.1:21556-37482 GCA_000966675.3 Picea glauca | reverse complement strand
AGCTACTAGTGATCAAAATATCATCAACATAGAGTACTAAAATCATCACAGACTTAGTATTTCTTATCATGTAAACATTGGAATCATATTTACAACTAAAAAAATCATGTGAAAGCAAGTAAGAATCCATATTTTCATACCATGCTCTAGGTGCCTACTCGAGGCCATAGAGAGACTTCTTCAGTATACATACTAAAGATGAGTTCTGAATGAACCCTTGCAACTGCTCCATGTAGATCTTCTTTGAAAGTTCACCATGAAGAAAAGCATTCTTCACATCCATTTTGTTAACTTCCCATCCTTTGGTTGTTGCAATGGATAGAGCCAAGTGAATGGATTCCATATTTTCTATAGGAGCAAAGGTCTCATCATAATCTATCCCATGAATCTGTTGAAATCCTTTTGCAACTAATCTAGCCTTGTACCTACTCACTTGACCATTTGTTGCTCTCTTGGTCCTATATACCCATTTTCATCTGACAATTTTCCTCTCTAGTGGAAGTGGAACTAGATCCCAAGTTTGATTCTCTAGGGGAGAGTTATGCTTCTTCTACGTGGCTACTTCCCATAATGGATTTCCAACAGCCTCACTATAGGTTTTTGGATCAAAAGATTGGACCATATAGCAATGCATGGGCATCCCTGGTTCAGAATATGAAAGTACATGAGAAAGATGCACATGTTGAGATTGATTCCTCCTCGAATCCAATAGATCCCCTGCAAGGTTTCCTACTGCCTGAAGTGTGGATTGTGCCCACTTGGGAATTTGTTAAAGCTTCGACATTGGCTCCTCATTTGGCTGTACTACCTACTCATAATTATGTACAAAATCCCTTAAATATATGTTTGAATATGTAGCATCTGAGTGTGTGGAATCATTATCTATGATGTCTGGAACTGATGGAAGCACAATATTCTATGCATGATTCACTGGAGGTGCATGCAAAGGACTCTCCTCAAACTGAGCACTGCGCTCAATGATGATTTGGTTTGTAGAGGGATGAATCAATCTATACCCCTTCACATCATATGGATATCCCACAAATATGCAAGGTGTGATATGTGGATCTAAGGCTTTCCTCTTTTGAGAAGGAATATGGTCCCATTCTCTAGATCCAAAGATGCATAAGTGTGTGACATCTACTTTGTCACTTGCCTAAGCCTCAAAAGGTGTCATATCCTCAACAGATCTGTGAGGTGCATTGTTTTGTATGTAAGAAGAACAGTTAAGTGCCTCAACCCAAAGCTTGGAAGGAAGTGATCTTGCATGCAACATGCAACTGGTCATCTCCTTGAGAGACCTGTTCTTCCTTTCAGCAACCCCATTCTGCTATGGAGTGTATGGAACTGTGTGTTGCAACTATATACCCACTTCATGAAAAATATTATGAACATATTTTTTGATATAATCCCCCCCATTGTATGTACAAAGGATCTTGATTTCATTCCCATTTTGTGTCTCTACTAGAGCTTTGAAGTCTTTGAGAGGCTCAAAAACTTCAAACTTTTTCCTAAGAAAGTAAACCCAAGTATAGTGTAAGTAATCATCAATAAATGTAAGAGCATACCTTTCTTTGTTGATGGAAGGATGTGGAAATGGAGCCATGAGATCACTATGAAAAATATCCAAGGAAGAGGAGGCTCTCCTTTCCTTCCCCTTTTCAAACTTCTCTTCAGGATGCTTGCCAAGAATGCATCATTCACAAACCCCTTTAGAAAAGTGAATTTATGGCAAGCCTTTGACCATTCCTTTCTTGGAAAGTCGTTGCATGTACCTAAAGTTTAAATGACCAAATATCTCATGCCATTCTCTACTACTATCTTTAGCATGTGTAAGTAGAAAAGAGGAGTCATATTCAGTAAACTTAGTGAAGTTATACAATCGTGATTTGTGATCTACCTCACCAACTGCAATAATGGAAATGTCATGCATGTCAAGTACAATAACTGAATATGATGTAAATTCAATCCTTTTACCTGTTTGTGTGATCTGATAAACTAAGAGAATATTTATACAAAGCTTTGGAACATGTAAAACATTCTCAAAACTTCCATTAGGGAGCTCCACTCTTCCCTCTCCTGCAACTGTTATTGGAGTATCATCCCCCATGATAATAGGAGGTCTAGAGAATGAACTCAAAGAAGTAAAAACTTCCTCTTTGGCTGCCATATGATATGATGCGCCAGAATCTATAATCCATGAATCATATGAGGAAGTAATTGCAACCATAGACTGGTGATTACATTTCTTAGGAGCATGGTATTCTTCCTTCTTCTTATTGGCTCCTTCAAGAATGAAGTCTCCAAGGTTATTCTTCTGAAGTACCTATGTCATAAGATCGATTTTCTTTTTCATGCATGTGGATTCTTCATGATTCATTTTATTTCAATATGTGAATTACTTTCTCTTCTTCTTATTCCCTTTGGAATTTGAATAATCTTTGGAACCTAAAGAATCCTTGAAGGGTTTGGAATATCCCTCCATATTTGACTCTGGATGTAATAGCTCCTTTCATTTCTGCTTCGATTTTTTATTGGATGACCCTTTTCCATCATCCATGGTGAGTGCATGTGCTTTGGGATTTTTCATGAGGCCCATATGTATGAGTTTTTTCTGCTCTTGTGTGAGATATGCAATGAACTGAGCATCATATGCATTTTTCAATTTGCTCCCAAAAGACATCTGTCAGAATGGAAATTGGACACATATACAACGTATTCTAGTCCTAGCTTGGCCAAGATTGTTAGAATAAGTGTTTTCTCTTGTGTAGACTTGTCAATACCACATTCACCCAAGATCAATATCAAATATTTAAATTTAGTAAAGAAATATTGTATATTATCAAAAAAATTAGGGTCTAAGGTATTCAACTCTACCTCAAGCATATGACCTCGCATATCATCTTGCTTTCCAAGGAGTCCTTCCAAGGTGGTTCAGATCTAGTTTGGAGTCTTTCATGCAGCAACATGAAACCATAAATCAGTGGAGATTAACTCAAGAAGTAGTCATATGGCCTCATCCTTACGGTTTTTCCATCTGGTCTTATCTAGCGCTGATGTAGGTTATATTTATGTGGTCATCGTCAAATTGTACAATCATTTTCTTCTGAGTTGGAATGAAGAATTCAGATTCGATTCAAAATAGTCTTACGGTGTGAGTATTATCACAAGAATTGATTAAAGAATTTGCATCGTCTCTATTCCTACTATTGATTCGGAAAAGATCTTGAAAACTCAGATCGTGGATTCTGAGATATGACTGAAGGTTCTATGGCAACTATAGATATGATAAAATGACTATATATCCTAAAATATGATGTGGGTCCTAGAGAGTTTTGGTGTGCATGAGTATCCCTATGTCATACGTCTATGGTGAACATTTTAGCTTGACCCAGATCGTGAATTTTGAGATATGGTTGTTTTACTGCAACAAAACCAATTTTCTAGAGTGTCTCAACCTGAAAATGATCAGACTAAGTGAACGTCACACCCTAGTGAAGGATACAGTGAAAAAAATCCACACCTTCGCTATGGATAGGCTACGTATATTTCAGAAAACTAAATGTCGCACCCTGGTGAAGAATGTAGTGTGACTATGTCGCACCTTGGTTGTAAATAGGTTGCGTTGATTTCTGAAAAACATTTTTTCTTAAGTTTGAGTGTGACTTTTGCACCCTAGAAATGGATAGACTACGTCGATTCCAATTTTCTCACCTTTTGACAGGGATAGGTTATGACTCTGGTGGAAACTAGGTTTACTCAATAATTAAATCCTCTTTCACTCTTCTTTGGCTTGTCTATGTTGCTCCAAGCAGCTCGACTCTGATATCATGTCATTGTTTCATGGAAACCTTCACAGGAGACCTAGCTAAATCATACAAAAACAAATATTATCAAGAAAAGGAAGAGATATAGAATATGAAGAATGAGAATCAATGTATATTATGATCTATTCAATGAGTGAGTAAGATTTACTAATATAGGCAATGACATCCTATAATTAATAAACAAGAAGAATCAGTGAGTTGCAATGAGATTTTCTGAGGAATGCATGCATAATAGTTATGGTCTAAAAATAGAAAGTCTAAAATATAACTAACTCTAGTGAGCTTCAGTAGGAAATAGTAAAGTACAGAAAAGCTCCAGTACACTGCCACTGAACTAGTGAGTCAGAAATAGAAATATCCAACATGAGGAACGTCCCTACCAAAATCATGAACAGTGATTTGGAAAGGTATATAGGAAGGAAGATGGGGTTCCGAAAGTGCACCTCAATCGAAAAGAATGGCCTCACTACTTCGAGGGGGTTTTGTTGGAATGGGTGTAGTGCCCCCTTGTCCAGAAGAATCCATAGAAACAAGAAATACCTAAGTGACATACTCACTCTTCCTAGGAGGAGTGGGATATACCAAGAATTGTATTGGATTGACCACTTTAACTTCACTTTACAAGGGGAGATCGAATCAATTGAAGATGAAATCGAATCGATCATTTGATCAAGTGACTCAACTAATGATGGAACCAGATGGATCAATTCATCAACCAATGGTAGGTTGGGAGATGGAAGTTGTTGTTGGACATCAACAATATTTTCCATTAGATATCAATCCTCATACATACAAGGGGAGAGGTAACTGTGATGCATATCCTTACATAATAGGCAAGGAAATTTGACTTTACCCTTCTTACTTCCAACCTGATTATCACTAGTTGATGGTTTTTCACCAGCATGACCTATGGAAGCTGATGACGTGGATTGATAACCCTCAAAGCACACTTCTACAACTTTTGGAATACCAGGGAAATCCTTAAGAAGGTGGTCACCCTTACAAAGCATGCAAGGGAATTTAGGGTTGTGATGTGACTTAGTAGACTTGTCAACATTATCAACACTCCCAACATGATGAATAGTATATCTGTAATTTCACTCAAGTGTGAAATTTCGGTGTGTAATAGTTCCCCCCACCCCTAAAACATACATACATACATATTTACATATGTATGTAAACACACACACACACAGACACACACACACACACATATGCCACTCCTAGTTGAATCAATGATTTCCTTATTCCAAGAAATTGTTTTTGTGTCTTATAACACCAAATCAATCCAATGGGAGGCACAAGGAGTCCAATATAAGTTCTGATACCTCTCCATAAATAATCTTCCAATATAAATGTAATTATCAACATTGTCCATAATGACTTGGAAAACATACTACAAACATATCTTCTAGATGAAGTCATCGAACAACTCACATAGTAAATGTACATCTTTAGCACAAGTGGATTCATGAACAAATTTGATAAAAATTATCCCCTTGGGAAAATTAACCAAGACATTGAGAATGGACTTTCCCTTCCCATTTGTCCAATCATCTGACACAATAGTGCATCTAGTGATGTCCCATGATTCCCTAAGCTCAACCAATATGTTAGTGAAATCATGTTTTTCCTCTTGTACTAAGGACACTCCTCCCAATCGTAGTCTTTGCTTCTCTAGTTATCTCAACAACAAGCCACCCTTGAGTTGGGGCTATGAGTCCACAGGGACAAATGGATCCTATGGTTGGATAAGATCCCTCACACATCCAAACACATAATAATTAATATCTTACAAACTCCCTCAACTTTTCCAACCACCCAAATCTCTTCTCCAGCCTGCACAACCCAAGGGATGGAATCCCCTTCTCTACCCTGCAATCCCTTAGGAAATACTCATCCCATATAGGGCTCCAGTGCAAACCATCCAAAAATCTCAAAGTTGGGGATTCTAGGAAATCTAGTTGTCTGTGGAGTCACATTCATAGAAATTCCATTCCCATGACTATAGGAAATTACATATCAATATTTCATAACAGACATCCTCAGCCTTCTATCACATGCATAATTATCTAATTACAATAAAGGATTTCCCCTCAATCCTTCTATTTGTAGTTCAAATAGTGTTGGTTTTCTATAGGATAATGTTGAATTCACCCCTAGCAAGAGAGTGAATTAAGTCCAAAAATGAGCAAGTAGAATAATGGTTGAATTCCCCAAGCCTAGGGAATTAGTATACCATGTTCTAAACTTGCCACTTGGATCCCAAGGGACTCCACCTAAATATTTGGAATGCATTCCAATATTGATTTTTCATTTATCATACTGTAAGGTAAGCAAAATTTGGTTTACAATAAAATAATATATTTCAAAATTTGTCCCCTTTGGACCCTCTTAAGCCCCTTTCACATTTAAATTAAATTAAAATAATATATCCTTAGTATTTGGTCAACGAACGTAATATTTTAGTGAACTGCAAAGACAAGTTGACTAGGTGGTCGAGCAGGTTGACCATCGAGTTAGATCAACCAATGGCATAAATCAATTCTCTCTTCTGAAATCATATCCCCCAAATGTTATTGTCCCTCTCATATCATAGCTATTGATGTGTTTATATTAACAAATTTTATATACAATATAAATATATTGGCCCTTATCCATACTATCCAAATCACCATCCTATATAACATAAATTTACAATTACATTACAATTCTTGGGGATTAAAACTGGGGTGTTACATTCCCCTCCCTGTTACTTTTTCACTACCCTTAGTGCACATTACCATACATGTGTCTGTATATACAATCTTTACATCAAAATAGTTATGAGTATGCCTCCCGCATGGCATGTTCTAGCTCCAATGTCACGTCCTCAAGGATGTAATAGGTCCATTGGACCTTTACTTTCCCAATGGATTTAGTTTGGAGCACCTTGACTTTCCAATCTATAATATTCACTGGATATACCTAAATGTCCCCTTTGGGTTGCACCTAAATAAAATTCCAAAGTTAAGGTCATTCACATACTTTTTCAATAAAGATACATGAGATACACTATTCACATTCATGTAGTCAAGAAATGAAAGAATGTATGCAACT
Organism: Picea glauca; assembly: GCA_000966675.3. Lineage (NCBI taxonomy): Eukaryota > Viridiplantae > Streptophyta > Pinopsida > Pinales > Pinaceae > Picea > Picea glauca. Next base: position 30,556 of record JZKD02S2239266.1, on the reverse strand, counting down.
ATCCCAATAATATCCATATGTCAAATGACTTCAATTTTATTTGGATCCACTACTAATCCCATCTCTGAAATGATATGCCCCAAGTATTGGGTATGCTTTTGGTAAAATGAACATTTTCTCATATTGGCGTATAGTTGATGCTCTCTTGACACATGGAGCAACATCCTTAAGAATTTTTCATGTTATTCTTCTGACTTAGAATAGACAAGTATGTCATCCAAGAATACAATGAAAAACTTATCCAAGTAATTTTTGAAAATACCATTCATCAAACACATAGAGATCTTTAGTGCATTTTTCAATCTAATGGCACCACCACAAATTCACAATACCCATATACAATTATAAAAGTTTTCTTACCAATGTCTTCATCTTTGATTCTCATATGTTGGTACCTTGATCTCAGTTCTATTTTAGAAAATGGCTTTTCTCCTTTTATTGATTGAATATATCATTGATTCCAGGGAGAGGGTATGTGTTCTATATTGCATCTTTATTCAACTTCTTTAAATTAATGCCCATACTTAAGGTTCAATATTTATTCTTCATAAATAGAAATGGTTCTCCCCAACATGAGACACATGGGCATATGTACCCTTTCTTCAACAATTGTTCCAACTGCATTTGTAATTCTTACACTTCTAGTGCACTCATTCTATAAGGAGTCTTGGATATTGTGGAAGCTCCATGCATTAGGTCAATAGATAAGTATATCTCTCTCTTGGGTGGCAAACCTAATATCTCCCAAAATACATCTCCATACTCTTGTACCACTAAAAAATATTCAAGACTTGCACCTTTCCCATAATTGAATCTTCCACATGGGATACAAACAAATGGTATCCTTTTCTGAAGCACCTATTCAGTTGTAATGTTTATATTTCTTGTATAGAAATGGGTATTGGGATCCCTTTCACTGATCTTTGTTTTCCTTCTTCATTAAGACATGTAAATTTATTGTTATGAAAATAAAACATAGCATGATGTTGGTCCAACCAATMCACTCTAATTAAGATATCATAAGATCCAAATGGTGTGATATTCAGATCTGTAATTGTGTTTACTCCATTCAATTCTATGGGACAACTCCTAACAATSTCATTAKTTCTTCTTCTAGTCCTAGTGGCTAGTTGTACTAGCCATGCTTTTTCARTATTATTCCTCYTCAAATTAAATCCATACACTATATAAGGATCAATGTAATTGTGAMTTTMTCCTAATTCAATTAAAATAGTMATAGGATGAATGGTAATCTTAACTTCCACCTCAATCATGTGAGATTGATGTTTTTCCCATTGATTCTCTAGGGATGCATATATCTTTGGGACACTTGTACCYACATATTATACTATAGTGGATTCTTGAATATTGTGTATATTCCTCATTCTATCCACTCTATGAGGGAATTACATGTACCTATGATCTCCCTTACAACCTCMACACTTGATTGGTCATCTTTATCTTTTCMAAAAATGTTTTTCCATATTGGAGTCACTCTGAKTTGGATGGCCTTACTGATAAGGATTAGAGTTTTTCTTGAAGAAATGTGKCTTGAATCATTTTTTMCTTTCATCAACTTTAACATTCTTCTTATATCTCCAAGACTTCAACAYCATTTCTCTTCATTTGGTYTATTCATATAGGTACTTGGCTTTCAWAATGGCCTCYTCTAGAGTCCTAGATTCATGAAATTGAATATTATATCTRTAAAATGATGGAATCCCACTCAAGAATCTATGAATTTAAACCTTGTCATCCTTGATGAATCCAACATACCTTAGAAACTCTAATAATTTCTTCTCATATTCCTCCATATTCATGTTCAATTGCTTGAGTTCAAATAACTCTTGCATCTTCTTGTCATAACAATGCTCTGAAAGGTACTTGTGCTAGAAATACCTTTTAAACTAATTCTAATAGACCTTATTTTCATTAATGGTCTTGACTTACTTTAGTTAGTTCCACCACATAGAATATTTCCCTTGAATATGGTAGACATAAATAGTCACTTCCAAACTGGATGAATAATTATGTAGTTGAAAGTACTTTCTAATTCCAAGAAACCAAGCCTCAACCTATTATTCCTTTGTATTATCTCCATGAAAATATTGTGTCTTGATCTTCCTGACCTTCCCTTACAAATTGTCCATTTCATTTTGTTTACTTTGATGCCTCATAGGGGAGATTTATGGACTTCTCTTTGATTATTTAGATGAATATGGCTTGCTGACTAAATGAGCAGGTATATCCCATGCAATAAGGGAAAACTACATAAGATATAAGAAATCAATAAGTTTTAGTGTAGCTCATAGACATAATTCAACCCTGTTTACAGTGAGATGGTGAGGCACTAGAAATTTCTCCTCAATTTTCCACAATTTGACATAGTTAACCATTAATACACATAGCTCTGATATTGTTAATTCTATGTAATGTTAGCTAATGAACTATGCATTCTAAATGACAAGTAAACTCATGCAAAAATCATATAAACATACCAAAGTATAATAGCATAATGTTCATTATCATTCTCAACATTTTAAATAGTAAATTACATAGAAATAACACATAAATCATAACACTTATCTTATGAAGAAATTTTGTTAAGGACGTTCCTCCCAACTGTAGGCTCTACTGATCTACTTCTCTTGGTAGCAGGCCACCCCTAAGCTAGAACTACTAGTCCACAAGGAAAAAATATCATATGGATGGATAATCTCCCTCACATAGCCTAGTACCTAGTAATTAACAACTTGTAGACTCGTATAGATTTTCCAACCACCCAAATCTTTTCCCCAACTTGCACAATCCAAGGGGTGGAATTCCCTTCTCTTCCCTGCAATCCATTAGGAAATCCTCATCTCCTTTATGGATCCAATGTAGATTGTCCAAAAATATCAGTGCTAAGGGTTCTAAGAAATCTAGTTGTTTGTGGAGTCAAAGTCATCGAAATCCCATGCCCATGCCTACAGGAAATTGCATATCAAAATTTTGTAATTGGCATCCCCAAACTTCTATCGCAGGCATAACAATCTAACTACCATCAAGGATTTCCCCTTGATCCTTTATTTTTAGTTCAATTGGTGTTGGTTTGATACAGGATAATGGTGAGCTCACCCCTAGAAAGAGAGTGAGCCGATTCAAAAAGTGAGAAGGTAGAATAATGGTCAAGCTCCCGAACCCATGGAATTAGTATGCATGTTTTGAATTTTTCACTTGGAACCCAAGGGACACCACCTAACTCTTTAGCATGCATTCCCATATTAATTTTTCCTTTAGAATACTTTAATGTAAGTGGACATTGGTTTACAATTAAATTATATATTTTAAACTTTATCCCCTTTGAACCCCCTTAAGCCCCTCTCAAATTTAAATTAAATTAAAATAATATATCTTTAGGATTTATTTGACCAATGTAATATCTTGGTCAACTACAAAGACAATTCGACTAGGAAGTCGATTCAGTCAACTGTTAGGTCACATTGACCAATGGAATAAGTCAATTCTCTCTTGTGAAATCATAGCCCCCTAATGTTAGCATCCATCTCGTATCGTAACCAGAAATGTGTTTTTATTAATAAATGTGATATACAATATACATAGATTAGCCCTCATCCATACTATCCAACTCACCATCCAGTATAACATATATGTACAATTACATTACAATTCCTAAGGATTAAAATTGGGGTTTTACGTTCGTTACAAGTCTTGAGGATTAAAACTGGGGTGTTACATGGTTCAATTGATTTGGAATTTTGTAGGGCACTGATTGAAGTTTTAAATGTATGGCACAAAACAAATGGGAAAATTCAAATCAACCCAAAACATAAAGAATGTTGCGATTAAAATATCATAACTACATAAGTGTTAAATATCCCATTTTATAAGGGAAAGAAGAGGTATATCTAGTGGTCATTGCAAACCATATACTAAATCTCAAAAAACAAAGAAAATACATGGAAATATGGATATGGTAGATTGGAGTAAATTCCCACTCCACAATTGCTAGATTGGTGGAAATGAAAACAACAAACATTCCCATGTTTGCTTGATGGAAAATGGTCACAGTATCCTCATAGTTTAATCCACTCACTCACTTTTGTAAAATGAGAGTTAAAAGATGAAACAATAAGTTATAAGGCGAGTTTGACACTGACAAGCCAAAAATTTCCATCCGAGTCATGATAATTTCAAGAGGGGAAATTACTTTTGAAATTATCATGATAATTTTAGTCGATATTATTTCCTTCTAAAATTTACCATGATATACCCCAATAACAATGATAATTTGTCAATAAGTGTAACACACATAAAAAACTATAAATATACTAATAATAAATATAATGTTTAAATAACACTAGAAAAATAAAATATAAAAAATACACTGAAAAAAACAAATCATTAAATAATATTATAGATAAAATTGTTTTAATTATTAGAAAAAGAGTAATATAGTAATAATAACTTTAATGTGGATGCTTATGTTCTGATGATTGTACATGAGCCCTAGCTCTGACAGCTGCATCTAGCCACCTCGATGGCGATCTCAAGAGGAGGGGAGCCTCCTCCCCTGCCTCCTCCTTCAACTGATGATTCCTTTTGCATGCTCCTCATCATCCAAGGTAAGAAGATTTATCCCTCAACGTCGCCCAACTTCGTCAAAAAACTCGACTTGATCCATGAAATCGAGTTGCCTCCGGAACATCCTATGAAAGTTTTCATCTCCTTGTCTGATCGTGGATTGGTCGGTCAATTCATGGGCCTATGGCCATCGACCAGAAACACCGATAACTGGATCCAAAGGAACTAGAGACCGTTGATCCAGAACAATGTCACTTGTTATGCAGTGGGAAGAGGATTCTACATCTTCAAAATCATCTCCAAGGAAGACAAGGATATAATATTCATAAATGGCTCATACTTCATGGGAATGCAAGGGTTGTATTTGAATAGATGGACACCAGACTTTTATCTTGCAGTAGAAGTTCCCAAGGAAGTTCTGGTATGGGTACGCCTACACAACCTCCCGATCCACTATTGGAATCCTATCTTTCTCTAAACAATTGGAAATGGGCTTGGGTAGTATATAGACAAAACTGACCACAAAGATCAATACTCCTATGCACGCATCTGAGTGGAAGTAGACCTAGAGGTAGGCCTCCCAAAGGAAATCAAGTTAAAGGTTGGACATTGGAAACACTTACAGAAACTTGAATACGAACAACTTCCTTTCAAATGCAGGTGTTGCCATGAATATGGCCACTTTCAAAGAAACTGTCCAAAAAACCCTAATCAAGAGAAAGAAGAAGGAGAAGGATGGAAGCAGGCCAAAAAGGGGAAAACAACGGCCAAACCTAAAGAAAAATGACATGCAAAGGAAACTGTAACCTTACCCAAGGAGTCTGAATCTCATGCAGGGTAATCCTCATCAGGAAACAAATTCTATGTGTTAGGAGAGATGCCAGGAAAGATATCCAACGAGGCCCCACCCACTGAAACAAAAACACAAGAAAAGACTATCCCCAAAACACAAAATCACCAAATGAATCAATTAGGGCATGAAAGGGAAAAATAAGAAAACCCAGACACAGAACTAGGAGAGGTGTCCATAGATAGCGACTCTACAGATGCAAGTGGTTCCATTGCCTTGCCTAAAAAAGTAGGTAGAGGAAGGAAATCCAAAAAAGAAGAAAGGCAAAAGGAAAATTAAAAAGAGGTCCTCAATGGGTCGCAAAAAATGATCAAGAAATTTATAAATTTAAGAACAACAAGAAACCAGGCTAAGGCTCATCAAGGAGCCAACACCCCCCCGCCCGCAAGTAAATAACGAAACTAGCCTCCTGGAACTGTAGGGGTTTCTGTAGCGAGTAATGGAAGAAGCTCTCAAAAACTTAATCAGAATGTCAAACCTCGAGATCCTTCTCATCCAAGAAACAAATATGGAGGAGCAAGACTTCCTCCATACGAGTAAATCCTTCTGGAGAAAAAGCCATGGAATTGCAGTTAGCGCAAGAGGAGCCTAGGTGGTCTGGGAACCTTCTGGGACCCCTCAAAATATGATCTAATCTCTTCTAAAACATGAATGCATTGGTTTTTCACCAGCGTTTTACAAAAAGAGACGGGCCGACTGTTTAGTCTTTTCAACCTTTATGTCCCAGTCTTATTCTCGAAAAAAAGGAAACTATTAGGATTCAATTAAATCTTTCCTAAACTTAAATGAATTGGAAAATATCATTATTGGGGGAGACCTTGATGTAAACCTAGCCTGGAAGAGAAAAAATGTGGGTCCATTTTGAGAGACCCTACTAGGGAATGGGTAGAGAATATTATGCTAGATTAGGATTTGGAGGATATCAAATCCTCTAGAGGAAAGTTCACATGGACAAACAAGAGAGTGGGGCCAAAACACATTGTTGCCCGACTAGACAGGATTTTAGTTCAAATCTCCTTCCTTCTCCTTGGTTTAATATTCTTGTTTGAAATCCTTCTGCATAGTGTATCCAATCGCAAACCAATCCTACTAGAGCTTTCGTGGGACAAAAATCTAGGTCCTATTCCATTCAGATTCAGTCTCACCTGGCTCCTCTATGAGGGTTTCCATGATCTTGTAGCCAAATTCTGGAATGAGAAGGTATGTGGATCCCCCTTTTATGTATGGGAAGAAAAGCTTAGGAAGCTCAAAAAAGTGCTAAAATAATGGGCTAAAACATAAACAAGCCCACCTATCAAATGACATAAAGCACAAAAAAATTTTGAAGACCACCAATTAACAATGGAAGGGAAAGAGATCACTCAAGAATTCCTTGCCAAAGAGGATCAACTCCAAAGGAAAATGCACCAAGATGGTAGAGAGGAGGAAGGGTATTGGCAGCAAAAATCAAGAAACCTCTAGTTAGAATACGAAGACAAAAACACCACCTACTTTCACAAGAAAGAAAAAGAAAGAAAGGAATTCAAGGTGGTCAAAGAAATTCATGATCAGGATCAGGTTCTAACAAATTTTGAAGACATAAAAAATGTAGCCATCAAAACATTCAAAGCGCTCTACATGGAAACTCAATCGAACTCCCCTGATCTGAATATCTACCCACTATCCCTAGTTCCAGACTCTATCCACGAAGCTACCAATGTAAATCTACTAGCTGAAGTCAAGATGCAAGAAATTGAGGAGGCCTTGGATCATATGAACCTGGATAAAGCTTCGGATCTCAATGGCTTCATGGCCAAATTCTACCAAAATTACTAGGAAATAATAAAATTAGACCTGCTAAAAATGATTTTGAAATCTCAGAGATGCAGTAAAATCAGAGGGGGAACAAATTCTTCCTTCTTAGCCTTAATTCCAAAGGAAAAGGGAGCAGTAAGATTTGGAACGTTCTGACCAATCTCTCTATGTAACATGGGATACAAGTTAATCACAAAAATAATAGCCAATAGGCTAAAAAAGAAATGTCCTGCCATCATCCCCAAAAATTAGGGCGGGTTCATCAAAGGAAGGAAAATAGTAGATAAAATCATTCTATTTCAGGAAGTGTTGCACTCAAGCAATCAAAGAAAATACAAAGGTATGATTATAAAGCTCGACCTATAAAATAAAAAAAGAACTGAACACTTATAACAAGATCTCAGGAAGTGAAATAATCTTGCCCAAAAGCAAGAGATATGGGTGGAACACCTCTCCAAGGGAAATGCGGGAGATTTCAAAAGTCCTAGGGATGGAAGGTTTCACCAATTGGGATTTCTTAAAATATCTAGGAGTGCCAATTTTCAGGACCAAACTAAGGACATCTTAGTGGCTCCCTCTAATAGACAAGTTAAAGGGTAGAATTAACTCTTGGGGAGAAAAAATGGTTAAACCTTGCAGGTAAAGTGGTTCTCATAAAGGCGGTTTTAGCTAGCATCTCGATCTACCAAAGCTCACTGCTACTAGCCCCTTCCACCATGATTCAAAAAATTGACGTCCTCTTCAGACAGTTGCTGTGGGAGGGACGAAAGAAAAACGGTAGGAAACTTCACCTCATAAGATGGTGGAAAGCCACCAAACCAATCTTAGAAGGTGGCCTCAATCTAAGAGATATTAACTCTCAAAATATTGCTCTAGGAGCCAAGCTGCTTTGGAAACTTGTCTCGAGGAATTCCACTTGGAGAAAAAAAACAATCTGGAAGAAGTAATTTCACGACCAAAGAACTAAATGCCTGGATCGGCCTACAAAAATGGTTAAAGGGTCTCCAATGATCAACCTATGTCTAAAAGAATTGAAACTCTTCAAGCCCAATATTACCTGGATACTAGGCAATGGAAATAATATCAACATATGGGATGAATCAGTGTTGGGTGACCCTTCATTAAGGTCGATTGAAGAAAAAACTCAACTAAGATCTTGGATGTGGTCCCAAGAATTAGTTAATCTGTGCGACATCTCGATCTGGAGTGACGATGAGGACAAAACCTGGATCAGATGGGAATCCAACAACAGACCTCCTTAGATTGATGGGGAATGGAATACTTTGATGGACTCTTTGCAAGGGAAATCTATGATAAAGGAAAGAAAAAATGACAAGAGGGGATGGGGCTCACTTCCTGGAAAATAGACAACAACAACAGGGTATAAAAGCTTCACGGAAGTTCCCCATGTTCCACCGGATCCTACAATTTGGAAATCCATTTGGAACTCCAAGTCCATTATGAATATAGACATGTTCGTTTGGACCCTGGCCCATAGAAGCATATTAATTGGATAAAATATCAGGAGAAGAGGAGACATCAGACCACCTGCTACTGAAATGCCCATTCACTAAAGAAGTGTGGAATTCGGTCTTGGGTCTAAAGACGGGGACACTCGAACTACCCCAAGAGACCAATGATTTTCTTTGAAACTGGTGATCTCTCTGTCAATTCCAGGTAAGGAAAAAATCCCAACTCAACATCCTCTGGAGCAACCTACCAAAATTCATTCTCTGGAAAATTTGGTTGGAGCGTAACAATAGGATTTTTAG
>JZKD02S2239244.1:14736-27341 GCA_000966675.3 Picea glauca | reverse complement strand
CAGCCGATCAGTACAAAACCGCATTCACTACCCCTTGGGGTACTTTTTCATATCGTGTCATGCCTTTTGGCTTAAAGAATGCTGGCGCAACTTTCCAATGGGCGATGACATACATCTTTCACGATCTGGCTCATATCATCCTCGCATACTTGGATGACCTCATAGCTTGATCCAAGAAACACACCCAACATCTTGATGATTTACACATCATCTTCCAACGGTTTCGTTAGTACAACATCTTCTTGAATCCTCTCAAGTGCGTTTTCTGCGTCACTGCGGGGTGCCTCCTCGGCTTCATCGTTTCTCAAAGCAGTATTACCATGGACCCCCATCCTTAGAATCTACTCCGGCATCCGCCGGAGGAGCATGTGATGGCCCAACACCAAGGTCATCAAACCAACATCTCCTCGCTACTCTCTCTGGATCAGCTGGTCTCATCGCAGCGTCCTCACATCGACATCTCTCTCCAACTCGCAGCCCTCCCCACGGCAGTCTCTCCAGCTCCTGACAAGCCGACGCTCTCCGCAACTCCACCTCGTGCCCGTGAGGTGCCACATTTGCACATACAAACAAACAACAGATAGTATCAGCATCTATATCATACATCTATACCATGCTATCTCACAAAACATATATATCAAAATCATCAACATACCTCGACAGTCAAACACCTCCCCTGGAGGCAACACCATGTCCGGATCCTCCCAGAAGTCAACCCCAGCATAGGGGAACTGCAATATCACCTACAACATCTGCCGCCACACCTGCGTTGCCTTAGCAGTAAAGAAGCGGTCTCCCTTGCCACCACTGTGGTGAAGAAAAATAGTCGACCACCACTTTAGTTGCGGCTCTCGCGCCCCCAATAAAATCCTAGGGCACAACATAGGCACCCTCTCCAAAAACCAGGCCACTGGGATGGACCCAAAGGCAAACTCTCCTGTATCCATGGACCGACAGTGGTCTAGCTACCCTACCATCTTGGCATGCCACATAATCCCCCAAGCGAAGTGCTCACTGGCCAACACTCTCTCCATCACACACAGCTGACCACCACTGATCCGTTGTATCGCCAGAGACCCGTAAACTCTCACAATCATCGCTGCTATATAACAATGCGCTAGGGAATCCATCGCCCCAATGCTCATGACAGTACCAGACATAAAGTTCTCCCCCAAACAGTACCTCTAGCCAACTATCGCTAGCAACACATCCCTCGGTAACACCGGCTCCACCGGTAGGGGTGCTCCCCAAAACAGGAGCCCAGTCAAAAAATATACATCCTCCACCGCAGTGAAGGAAATCTGCTCTCCCTGCACTATGAAACAATGCAGGTCTAGAATCCATATCTAGATAAGGAACTATAGGAGATACTCTTATGCCCGTATCAATGGGCACTCAAAGAACTTCAGTAGCCCACAGGCTGCCAATGTCGCACGTACCACTGGCTCCTCAATAGCCACGATGTCTCTCAGCTGGGACCAATCTTGCTCTTGCCAACCAGCCAACATCGTGCACAAAGATCACCTGCAACCACATAATCCAGTCCTAAGTCATCCAAATGGACCATAAACAACATTAAAAAGATAAGTTTTACACCCGTTAACCTTGCCTCCAAGGTGCGGCTGTTTAAACCCACAGGTGCGCACAAGTGCGCGCCTGTTCATTCCACAGGCGCACATGTATGCGCGCCTATTCACTACACATGCATGCCTGTTCACTACACAGGAATGCACTCAAATGCACCTGTCCATCATACAGGCGTGCAGTCATGCACGCCTGCTCAAATTATAGGTGTGCTTTAGAGTGCACTTGTCCAATACACATTCGCGCACACATGCGCAGTTGTGCAGCCAACAGGCGCGCACATAGTGCGCGCCCTCATGCCCCTTACAGGAACCCCCATGTGTGCCTATCTGGTGGGCAGGCACGCACATGTGTGTGCCTAGTTCCGAATCTCCCATGCATGTGGGGGCCCACACTCATAAAACCTCTTGTATGACCCTCCGTACAACCCCTATCCAAAAAAGGAAATCCTAATTCTATGCAGGATGATCAAACCACTAACCTGAAGATTGTTGGTCCTAGATTGGATGCCTCATCCTCCCAAAATCTCCAAATCTCCTCTGAATACTTCTCGTCTAGTCACTATAGCAACAAGTACAAATGAGGTGGCAATGTGGGCCCTACAACTATATATAAGCCTTTTCGCCAAACTTCCACTCACCATTCCGGGAGCTCCGGGTGTCCATTTCTCGATCCATCTTCAGCCATGATATCAGCTTCCTGTCATCTACATAACGACAGTCCCTAGGCCTCTTTTCATCCTAAGCCCCTGGGATGCCATTGTTTCATACCCTGAACAGGTACGCATGTGCATATTCAAAATTATCAAATACATGCTCATATATTCGATTCTCTTCAGATATTGTTCACGTTGGGTATTTGGTTTTCATGTGTGTAGGTACTTGGTCATCATACATCAACACAACCCCTTCAGGTATATACTCAGCGCTGGCATGTAGTCATTCCCTCTGAATCTTACTTACATCTCCAGTCACACCCTCTGACATTTGCCTCTAGGATCCCCATTTCCAGCTCTACAGTACCAACACCTCCATTTGCATCTTTGGTACTGTCACCCAGAAGCACTCTTACCCACATGAGTTGTCCCATTCATAGCACCCTTTTGCGCTTTTGACACTCATGCTATCTTTCAAAAACCTTTAGGGATGGGAGTCCTGAGAGTCTTACATCATGTCGCGAATCAGCCACATACTCCTTCTCCTCATTTTGCTAGCTCTCCCAACGGACTCCCATATTATCTCTTCACAGTTCTATTTTTGACTGCACCTCCGTAGTATCATGAACCCTCCATTTCATCCACAATCAGTTTGCCATCTGCAAATTTCCCTTCATTTCACTTACCTCATACAGAAACCCACCCATGGGGCCCCCACCCTCCACCAGTTCTCCGAGCAAATTGTGCCCTACTCGGGCCAACCATATCACATTGGGGCACCCATTTCTGTATTTGTACACTTATCCCAAATTATTCTTTATTTATTGTACAAACGCCTTTGTTTCCAGCAGTTACATCACCTTTTTTTTCATCACCTTTGGCGACCTTCTTCCCTTTTTGGCAAACGCACCCCATGTCGCCCTTGGTTGGGGCACTCTTTAGCATCTACCCTTGATGACATCATCCATATATTCAGAGTATCCCACATGCCACTTACCTCTGCCCTCTGAGTTTGTTCACCTTGTCTCACCTCTGGCACAACTTATACCCTGTCTTATTGTAACCCTGACACTCGACCTCGTTGAATGGTTGTGGCCACTTTTACCTCACATATACTCCAACCAAGGGTAGTCTTGAGTCTTCCTACATCTTGACTTCGTCCATTTACCCCCTCCACTTCCTAACCTCACCTAGTAGATTTCACGAAGCCAGTTGCTTCTGGGAGTCGCATCCCCCTTTTTGTCGACATCAACACAGTTTTCCAGAAGGGCAACAGTATCTTGATTCTCATTACCCATCCAATGAGAGATCTCAGATGACACAGGGAGAACCACAATTGCTCCTTGCTGTCATTGACCCCCATAAAATTCGACGTCAACACTTTCTCATGTTACGGTGGGTCTTACTTTGTGACTATTGCAGTTAGTTCTTATACTTGCCAAAGACCTATGAACTTGGTCGGGCTATCACTGCCTATAGAATCTGTGATACTTCTTACAGATGTCACTACCTACTATTTAGAGTATGTTCCTCTGCAGAATTGTCTTCTACCTTTATCACAACCGCCCCTGAGGGCGCTGCAGTTTTCTACATCAACAATTCATTCCTCTTTTTGAGTTACATGACACAAGCATGGGGCATGCCCGCCTCGTTTGTACACAGTTTATGTTTTACACACCTTATGGAAGGTTGGGTTCTAAAGGTTTTGTTTTCCCTCCAACGGGGCACTCTTGACACTCCCACTATTGCTCTCTCTTACAAAAGCATTCTCAATAGAAGAAACATTGATAGATTTTGGCTATATGTATGCTCCTAACCTCATCCATCAGGGGGCATCTGTTATCACTGAAATTTTGTCTGCAAATGGTTACAAGAATTCAGCATCGTCAAACAGTTATGAAGTCATCCATGGACCTAAATTAACACAAAAGCATTCACAAAGGGTCAAAACTATATAAATAGTGAAAATATTGAAGGGCGCTATGAAGACACTGGGCGTGCGCGCACATGCACGAAACAGAAATGTAAGATTCACGCACATGCGCACGATGCGCGACTGTTGTCACAAAAAGTTGTGCACCTGAGAAATGACACATTTATGAGAGTGGTCGGCCTCCTACCCACTTCTGGTTCAGCTTCCAAGTTGATTTGACACTCAAATCTGGATTGGATTCGACTGGGTAGCTGGTTGAAGACCTAGAAATTCCCTAATTAGCCTCTTTACACACTACAAACTAGTTGGACAATAACCCAAAGAAATGTTATAAAAAGGCCATGGATACACTTCATTTTTCAAGGAATTCAAAGCAAAGTTATGCTGCCATTATTCTCTTGAGGACTCTTCTATCCTTTCCAAGAGTATATTTGCATCATTGCATTGGGCAATCCATCTCACCCCTTGAGTGGATTAGCAAAGAATTCTTTCACTATTTTCATTTTCATTTTCAAAGTTGTAAGAAGAGCTTATTTGTGGGGGTCCAAGAGCCCTCCCTTGGAGGAAGAAGGGACTCATTGTCCCCTTGCTTCTCAGTGTTTTCTTTCACTAATATCAGCCTTATCATTGGTGACATGGGTCTCATTGTTTCTTTTGTTCTTATGTCCCTATGTTTATAAATTTAGTTGTTGTTTTATTTCTTAGTTTAATTCTTAGTTATTGTTTTATATTTCTTTTTCTAACCATTTTCCTTGCAAATGTCCTGCTTAGCAAACCCAACTAAGCTTGCAAGCACCTCTATTTTTCTCACTAAGGTGATGAAAGAGGTGCAACACTCAGCCCTTGCTTATTTAAGTTGTCTTTTGAGCCTCTTGAAAGTGGGATTACTCTCATGCTGAGGAGTAGTGACATCAATAATTTCAATGGGATCCTCAAGAGCTTTGGATTTACCTTTCCTATGGGCTGAAGTTTCTGCTACATCATATTTCATAGGAACATTTTTCTTGGTTGCTACTCTAGTAAAAGTCCTCTTAGGCTTAACCTTGTCTACATAAATGGGTGAAGGAAACACAAGCTTTCTTCCTCTTAGACCTATGGATTTACTTGAAGGAACCTCCATAGGAGTGTGCTCTGCCATGGGTGAAGTTTCCCTATGTGAAGGTTGTGAAGGACCTCCTGCTTCTGTTTCATTTGTTGCTCTATCATCTACATCAATCATAGCACCTTTTTTCTTCTTGCTAACATCTGAACACATAGTCCTTTCTACAGGAGTAGGACTTTGTATCTTAGACTGTGGAGTGGGGGAAACATCCAGTTGAAAGTGAGATGCAGTGAGGAATGTTTCCCAATTATGCAACACTAACATTTTAATAAGGCTAGAGTGAAAGACACTAGTGTCTACTTTCTTATACTTGGCTTGAACTCTATCAACCATATTACCAATGCTTCTAAAGAGGTAAAAATGGAGATTCATTTATTCTTTCCCTGTGAAGTGTAATTGCAGTGTTATGTGATATTGATATATCATGTTAAATCTTCCCTCACATGTAAAATACCTTTGAATAACCTTCAACATCTTATCAAAAACTTGAAGCATGTGGATTCTAGGTACCCCTTTGGACAAATTATCTCCCTATAACTCTGGTTTAAGGAATTCCTTAGAAAAGGAAGCATTTAATGACATTGCCTTGAATCACTTTTGTCCAGTGTTGGGTATCTATGTTGCAATAGAGATGGACAGTTCTGAAACTTCAAATTCTAACATCCCCACTCTAGTTTTGGTCCCATTGAAGTTGAGTGCAAATTCATTGGCTACCTTTGGATGCCCCCTTTGCATCTTTTGACAGAAATTGATGCAACCTACCCTCTAAAAGGATTCCCTTATCAAAGGATCATAATCAAGGATTTGCATGTCATAGGTATCTGTTCTGACAATTTCCCCTCCCTTATGATTTTTCTTATGCTATTGACTTTCCATACTACTGCTAAGGAATGTGTTTGTGTGAGTTTTAATGATAGGTAGATATATGAAAACAGGGAGTACATGAAACTAGGGTTTTGATGACAAACTATTTTCAATAGGTTGACCTCGTACATAGTTTTTATACAACTCACTTTATGAACATCTAGGAATGAGACAGGGCATTCTTCAAACAAGAGATATAAATAAAAGCAACTAGAAGTTATAATAACAGGGAGACACCTATGAATTCTCTGCTTAAAATAGGGTTTTTGATGACAATACAAGTATCATTCAATAACATGATAATGCATGCACCCTTTAAACCTAGTTAGGAAGTTGATCGATCACAAATTTCAATATGAGAGGGGGGAATATTCACTCTTTAAAAGTTGATATTGTAAAATATGAAAAGGACGGGGTTTCAAAAATGTTGGAATAGAGGGTTCACAATGCCCTGTTTGTAGAGTATAGTTTGCAGCACCTGGAACAGAGGGTTCGCAGTGTTGGGGAAAATTAGTGGAGCTAGTGAATTCTAAGTGATGGGAAAGATGGGTGAGGTATAAAGGTGATCCGGTATGATGAGTAATGCTCAAAACATCATGCAAGTGAATTTGAAATTTTTCAGCAAAAGAATGGGAGAGTTCGCAGCACCAATAGATAAACCAACCAAAACTCTTTTCTCAATCTTCAAACAACATGAAAACTCTCATGGAGTACCTAGTGGACCTGGGCTTGATAGTGATGTCTTTGAATTTGCAAAGGGATGTTTGGAAGTTTTCCAACCTCCAACCCTCATTTTCAGCCAATCTGCAGCGCCAATTCATAGCACCTGTCCACTAGTTTGCAGTGCCTGATTCAAACAAGAATTGCATACTCTGAGGAGACTTTTGGGATATCCAATGACATGGTCCTTGAAAATTGGTTAAAGATGGTGCTGAAAAATAATGAAATATCTTATGTCATGGTTCTTTAATTTTCAATGATGAAAAATGAAAGCATGATGTACTTAGAGTACGTTGTGAACTCTCGTAGTGATTTGGAAGCACATACACCCAACTCTGACTTGACACTTAAGCGGATAAATGATGGAAAAGGGAATCTTGTGTACAACATGGAGGTGTGACATGTCAAGGTGATGATGAGAAATTCAAAGATGTGACTCATGAGGGTTTATTCACATTGATATGATAACAAAAGACATAACCCAAAGACTCTAGACCAAGGCAAGACTAACTTTAGCTTATTCAAATCAAATGTTTAAGTGATGACTACAACAAGAAGACATGAAAACCTATGACTTGTGTAAATATATGACTCAAAAACATGACATAAATTATTTTTTGACCCTTACAATCCTATGTGTTAACATTTGGCTCCACAAGAGATGGCATGCTCCATGTGAGCTACCAAGAACATGCAGTTCTAGTGTCTTATCCAAGGGCTATGGGGTCATTATTGAAAAAAAATAAAACAAACTAAAACTGATATTTACAATGAAAGAAAGCCACTCATGGCTTTAAGAAAAGTATTTCTTCAAAAAATTCCCATTGACTGGGCCACCATAAAATTCAGTATCTTCCAACCTTTGCAATTTGAACGTGTTATTTTGAAAAAATTCAGAAATATTGAAGGGACTAATCCACAAGGCTTGTAATTTACCATGTTTACCCTTGTATTTCCTTTGTGCATCCCATTTGAGGACCAAGTCTCCCAACTGTAAATATTCCTTTTTAACCTTCTTGTTAAAATCTTTTTTTTTTTTTTGTTGATGGATCTGTGCTTTATCAAAGAGTTGCTCCCTAGTATGTTGTACTTACACTAACTGATGCATCATCCTAATCATGTAATCTGGTTCTCCTTGTTGGTATTGAACAAACTTTTCCACATGTAAGGCTAGTTGAGTAGGAAAAACAACTTTAGTTTCATAGACCATTTGAAATGGAGTAGTGTCAATTGATCTCTTGGTAGTTACTCTATCTATGGATAGAGAAAACTTTAGCTTTGAATCCCAATATTTTTTTTTATCCTCCAACAACGTTTTGATGATCTTCACTAGGATTGTTTTGGAGGATTTTTCTAAGCCATTACCTTGAGGATAGTATGGGGTATAGTGAATAAGTTGAATCCCAAACATTTCACAAAAATTGACCATAGGTTCAACTTTAAAAGCTACAACATTATTAGTCACAATCTTTTTAGGACAACCAAACCTTGACAAAATGTCTTCCAGGAAGCCAATGACCACTTTATGTGTTGCATTTCTTGTGGGAATGGCTTCTATCCACTTGGTGAAATAATCAGTGGTAGTTAGGATCCAACGATGTTGGTGACTTGAAGCTGGATGAATTGCTCCAATAAAATCTAATCCCCATTGCTAGAAAGGACCAAATACCACTATGGGATTCAGAGGAAAATATTTTAGCTATTGCTTTCTAATTTCTAACATTTATCACAGGTGTTGGACGCAGACCCAGTCAAGAGAAAAGGTTATTTTTGGGAAGAGAAGCAAGAAGGGAAGAAAGGAAATCTGGAAGGAAAAACAACACGTGCGAGGGAATCATGCGAGGTGCACATGCAAGGGAGACCTAATGATGTTAGGGTTAGGGTTTTTTCAATGTATTGTAATGGTTGATGAGCCAAGAATATATATAAGTAGTACTTAGGAGGTCTAAGGAGAGATGGAGACGGATTAGAGAGAGAGAGAAGGACATAGGGAGAGTATGGAAGTTGTAAGGTTTGTAAGAATTGTACTTTTTTGTAAGCTATTGAGATAGAGAAGCAATAAGTGACTCAATCCTGAGGGTTAGATCACAGGCTAAGGATCTTGGTGTGATCTAGTCAACCTCACAGGGACTGGGAAGCCTATTGAGATTGTAAGATCCAATATTTAAACACGCACGACAAGACATATTGCTAAGACATAATAAAGAGACTAAGAGCCATATTTTTGTGGAAGTAGCCCAAGAGGGGGTGAACCACGGTAACACTTGTGTTATGTGATTGAAAGTATGCATTTATGTTGTTGTTAAGTATTGAATGCTAGATGAATGAAACTAGTTAAGCTCTGATACTGTACATGCATGAATGAATGCTTTAATCAAGAGGTTAGACTAATTAAATAAATATCATAAGGTACGACCACATATATCCACTCATTCCTAGGCTACAAGCACCTGAGTATTGAATCCACCCATAGAGATATCTTGGGTGAGACTGCACAGTATGCCTTGTGTGCTACGTTTCCTTCTGGTTTACCAAGGGGGTCGATAGTTTAAGAGGGATTTTTTTGGAAGCTTGTTAAATCTAAACTTGGGTCAATCTATGATAGTAAGGTAAGATCATAGTAGATAACTAATAAAGTAGAATAAAAAACCAACAAAATGGTTCCATTGCGTGGGTACAGGACCCTTCATCGATCCGTAAAGGAACCTTCAACAATCCAATTTTGCAACCAAAATAGTGGGCAACCAAACTTGCCAACACCGAGATTCTAAACATGTTGGATATCCCACATTTTGGAAGGGGCCACAACGTAAGAAACTGCGTTAAACAGCTGATGGAATTCACCCATGGAGGGTACCTATGGGTGGAAGAGCCTATCTTGATAGATGTAGAGCTCATTTCTTTTATTATAGGACTACCATCTTGGGGGGAGAATATCGTGCAGTACCTCAATGACAAGACAAAGGAGAAGGCACTAGCAGAGGATATTAATAATATGTATGGCACAGAGAGAGGGTCACATGGAGTAATAATTAAGTGCATCATTGACGTAGCAACAAGGCTAGCCACCAAACTCATGACTTGCAATTTTTTTAGGAAATGCTGCAAGGATGAAGTCCCTATTGAGGTTTTCACGGTTGCAACACAGTGCACGGAGGGAACTATGCTCAATTGGGATCCGTACTTGTTAAGCATGTTCCTTGAGGACTGCAAAGATGTGCAGGACCTGGGAACATAGTTTCACTATTCTTGGTTACTCATCTTTATCGCCTTGATCAGATGGAAGGATCCCCATTACACATACTTTATGAGTGTACTAGTCATTTCCACGCAGCGCAGTACACATTGTTGGGGAGCACTTCAGACTGTAAATTTAGAAGTACAAATGCAAGCATGTTCATGGGGTATTGCAACGACCTCCAAGAAATCATTGCCAACACTTGGAGAATTACTCCAGAAGTGGTCACACAATACTGGGACATATCCAACTTCAAAGAGACCACGCACACTGTATGGAGCCAAGCGCGAAGGGATCCCAAGAAAGAATGGATACAACTGCGATAATGCATCAAGGAAGAAGATGTCAAGATGGCAATCAAGGATTGGTAAGATGACTGGAGAGTTCCAGTTCTAACTCAAGAGATGCCCACAGGTAAGGAGGTTGATGTAGGGAAAGATCAAACACTTGCTAGGGATAAATTTGTTCCCAATAATCCAAAGCCAAGTCAGAAGTCGACACAACAAAATAAGGGGGGTGTGCGAAAGAAAGGTACTCAATTTGGGAAAAAGGACACCACCCAGGAACTAAAAGAAAAGGAAAAAGGGGATGAGACAACACATGGAACCACATGAAGTGATACCCAACAGGAATAAGGCCAGAATAAGAGGCCAATCATACACACTGGGGGTGCATGCAAAATGGCCAAGGCACACAAGAAGCTGCCAAAATACACAATCACTGAGGATGACGCGAACCTCATGGTCGAAAGAGTCCACGACCGAGAAGTTGAGGATTTTGAAGACACCCAACACCAAAGGGACCAAATTTAGGATGATGTGGTCAACATAAGGAAAGTCCTAGAGTAGATTAAAGAATCACATAGGGTAGGTAGAGGAACAAAGTCATTCCCCGCAGCATCAGAATCAGGAGCCAAGGCTACATCGAGCAAACATGAGATGATCTAGATGATAGCACAGGAGATCCCAACCTTCCACATTACACCTAACAGGCTACGCATAGATGAGATTATAGTCCAGACACCCTTGAAATATCTGGCATAGATACAGTTGGTAATGGGGTAGATGCCAACCAAGGCACTATACAAACTACAAGTCAGTGTCGCGTAGGAGGTGCATTTGCGTGCACGAACAAACACAACATAGTTGTATCACACAAAGGACAACAAAGAGGAGTTGGATTTGGTGCTCAAGAAAGTCAATCTTGATACCAAAGAATAGAAATATCATGTGGATAGGCTCGAGCAGGGAGTGGTTGTATCCTATGATAGAATGCCAAAAAGAGCGTAAATATAAAAGCTCGCGACAACGCAGAAAATTGATTAGATTGTGCAAGAAATTGATCAATACATGCAGGAGATCGAGAACCTCCAAGAACAACTCATTCCTACCACTCCCCTAGAGTGGAATGAATAGAGGAAGCAAGAAGCATCCGGACAAATGGATAGAGCTAGAGGAATATAAACATGTCTAGCACTGGGACCAAAAAGAGAAAAAGATAAGCATAGCCATCCAATACCTCAATAAGAGGCAGAAAACGATGAAGATCACTGAGCACCTCAAAGGAGTACAAGGCATGAAGAAACTGCAAGCAGAGCTAATAGCTGCATAGACACAGAAGAAGGATTGGCAAGCTCAAATGGAACCTCTCCAAGAGCTAGCAGTGGAGGTCTTTGTGTAGGTAGAGGAGGCAAAGAAGAAAATGGTGCAAACATAGGAAAAGTGCGTAGAAATGATCAACAAGGAGATCACAACACAAGTGTTAGATTCTCTCAAAGAAAATACTGTGTGGGCTCAAACACAAGGAAGGGAACTCACAGATAATTTCCATACTCTCACAGGAGCTCTTGAGGAAGTGCGTAAAGCATAGGTGGCTCTGGATGAGCCACATGTCAATGTGGGGGACCTGTTGGATGCATACCTAGTCAGGGGAAAAGGCTATTTTTGGGAAGAGAAGCAAGAAGGGAAGATAGGACAACTGGAAGGAAAATAAACACGTTTGAGGGAAGCATGTGAGGCGTTCATGCAAAGGAGACCTAATGATCTTAGGGTTAAGGTTTTTGCAATGTATTGTAATGGTTGATGAGCTAAGAATATATATAAGTAGTACTTAGGAGGTCTAAGGAGAGAGGGAGATAGATCAAAGAGAGAGAGAAGGACATAGTGTCATCGTTACAAATGTCGCAAGTGTCACATATTGGTCACAAGTGTCAGAAACATCATACTGTTATCCTACCTATGTCATCTCTCTAACGACATCATAAGGACACTTAAGACACCTCAAAGACTAGTTTTGAAGAGGAGAAATCAATTTACAAGGAGTACAAATCTTTTGCCATGGAGAAAGCCTCTTAAAAATGATTTTTGGAAGGCAACGCTCCCCTATGCACTATGGAATGTCCCCCACCTCTTAGAGAGGTGATGAGGAGACTCAGTGGCCTGGGCACCCCCACTAGGTCATAGTCTCACACTGAAGGGGGGAAAGTCAAAGAAGTTAAAAGTTATATTTT
>JZKD02S2239233.1:14590-31231 GCA_000966675.3 Picea glauca | reverse complement strand
CTGGCAATTTCTCTGGTGGACGTAGCCCACACTGGGTGAACCATGTAAATCTGTGTCTCTCTTGTATTGTGTGTCTTCTATGTTTTGTTTTTGCATTTGTTTTATTTTATTGCTCTGCGGTCCTGTTTTTCTAATAGAGATATTCTTCTCTATCTTCAAGCCCAACATTTTCAGCCCAATATCTCCTGTGAAGAGCATTGTCGTATTCACCACTATTCTAAACTCTACCTTATCATCGATGACACTTTGTATCATCATGGTATTAACACTATCCTGCGATGTTGTTTAAATCAAGATGAGGCTGAACGTGTTCTAAATTACTATCATCTTGGAGATTTCTGTGGTCACCTTTCTGGGATGGCTACAACTCATAAAATATTACGTGCCAGTTACTTTTGGCCCTCTATATTCAAAGATTGTATTGAGGTTGTCAAAATATGCCCACCCTGCCAAGTTTTTTATAAAAATGAATGAACCCACCATGCTCGCTACATCCTATTGTTTCCATCTACCCCTTTTCTAAATGGGGCATTGATTTTATGAAATGTAAGCCTACCTCAATCCAGGAGAACGATTATATCATCGTTGTCATTGATTATTTCAAAAAAAGAGTTGAGGCTATGCATATGTTTCTTGACGATGGTCATACTGCAACTCTCTTCATATTTAGCCACATAATCACTCTCTTTGGTGTTCCACAAGCCATTGTCATTGATCACGATTCACATTTTCAAAACCATAAGATGAGTGAGTTACATGTCAAGTTGGCTTTTCACCATGAAAAAACATCCCCCTACTATCCTCAAGCAAACGGAAATTTTGATGCTATCAACAAATTCCTTAAAACCATGATCCAATGCATGGTTGGGGCCAGCAAAACTTCTTGGAATTTGGAAATTTTCTCCACCCTCTGGGATTACCACACCTCAGTGAAAACTACAACCGAATTCACTCCATTCCAGCTAGTATATGGCGTAGAAGAAGTATTACCAATCGAGTGTTAAATTCCTTCGTTGAAACTCACCATACAACTTCTGCCTCATGCATATGTTGAAGAGGAACGATTCCTATATCTAACTAAGTTGGAGGAAACATGTCACGCTGTTTCTCTCGTTAATGAGATGTATCAAAAATGAATGAAGATTCAATATGACAAATTTGTTCAACCTTGTACTTTCGTAGAAGGAGATCTAGTACTCATTTATGACTAGTCTCACGATAATGTAGGGACAAGAAAGTTAGAACCTCTGTGGCATGGACCCTATATCATAAAATGTATATTACATAGAGGTTACTATGAGCTAATTGAATATTATGCAATATCTCTTGGTGAACCCCAGAATGGGATTTACCTTAAGAAGTACTATGCATAGAACATCTAGCATGTGTTCTTTGTACACTATTGTACTATAGTTTTGATTTGGTGTGTCTTTTCTCTTTCATGTACAAGTTTTGTTTTCATTGCTAATACTTTATCTTGTGATTACATATGAAAATGACATCTCCCTTTCCTATACTTTTTGGGTTTGCAGATGACGCTAGTCGGCACACCCAGAACATTGCTTCTGCAACTTGGTTCATTTAACACTCTAAGGAGTTGGTGAATTCTAGAGTCATTTTCCTAGGATCGACAACCAATAACATGGAAGAATATCACACTATCATTGGAATTTTAATTGGGGCTTCCTCCCTAGGTATATCTCATATAACCATTAATCTAGACTCTCAACTCGTGGTTTATCAAGTTAATCGAGTCTATGCTATTTGCAACCCTATCCTTTTATGTCTCCACCTACAAGTTCATCATCTTGAAAGAATGTTTGAATTTATATAATATAGGAACATACCAAGAGAACTCAACACAACTTTGGATTCGCTAGAAAATTATATTTTGTATCGGTATCTTGCGTATAGATAAAATTTTATAAAGAAAATGAGTCACATGTACATTAAAAACATCACACAAGATAATTTGTAACATCATTGGCACCACAAAACTCATATATATATAAAGTGTGTGATAGAAAAAGTTTGTTTACATCAATAAGTACATAGAAGGGAAAAATCTGGGTCCTCATGCCCATGATATCATCATGAAAACACTACAAAACATATAGAGGATCCTAGTCCTCTTGCACCATGTTGTTCTTTGAGAAGCACACCACTGCACAAGCCACTCATCGAAGCAATTGCTTCAAACTCTCAGGAACCACTATTGTATGCCTCTGCATATGTAGATGTACATCTCGTCTCCTGAGAGGTGGGACACCCATAGTGAGACCTTGGAGGTTCCTCTCAACCTCCTAGAGACTCCCACTTCCACCTTGTGCTCCACGACTATCTGTATGTCTCCACAATGCCCTAGTTCTAGTATCTCTATTAGACGTGATGTGCCTCTATATGCATGATGAAACAATACATCTATTAAAATACCTCTTTGTATGCATAAAAATAATATAAATTTCAAAATAAAAAAACACATGACAAGGTTTTGGTTTCGTACTTGACACATCCTAGTAAATACCCTCTGGAAGCAATAAGTCCATGCTACCACGGAAATCTACTCCGACATATGGAAAGTCCTCAATGAAGATAAAATTCCTTCTCCACCAAGAAAATAAGTCAGCCATGAACTTGAACTCGTAGTCGGTCCCCAATCTTGGAGACAAAATTGTCCATATTTCCATACGTGGTTCAGTCATTGGTCATGCCATCAATGCAATATGTGACTGCATCTAAGGTATTTTCTCTAGAAAGAATGAAACCAAGAAGGAACCATAACCAAACTATTTCTTTTTCCCAGTCCTTCACTTCATGATTTGATCCTTCACATTACGAAGGAATCCTACACTCCAATTGAATAATCTCGGCTGCATGCATTGTAGAGCATAAGACCTTTGGGATTTTGAGGCCAAATCTACATTCGTGCTACTTTCCAGGTTGGTTATGGAAAACAAAATATATCGTAGTGTCAAATCTATGACATCCTTAATCACAATTCGTCCTCTGACCAATCGTGACCCTAGAATACAATGATCAACCACATACACCTCGAAAGGATAAGGAGTTGCATGTTGCCTGGAAAAATTGATAGGATCCCCTCTTATTGAGAGGTCGGTCAATTTTTTTATGTCATAAAGCTCAATTTTGAGAAATTGTGGTCTAATACAGAATGCATGTTCGGCATCATCCCATAGTCAAATCAAATATTCAAGAAATAAAACTTCCTTTTTCATCTTTTGCAATTTGAAATACTTGAGGAGGAAAAAATTCCTTAAAGTGGCCCTTGTCTAAGGGATTTTCAATGAATCTATATCATTGAGATCATGCTCACATTCTTTCCATTCGATCATGGTTTTTATCCATGTAAACTGCAAAAACATACATTTAAAAGCCATTAATTATCTTCTCATAGCAAAAATTTGGGTATTTTTAGCATAAATAGAAATAATTTTTGCAGTTCTACATCGACACTCCCTTAAGATCATCCATAGGGTTCTAGTGCTCCCCTAGCACACACACACAAGGGTGCCAAAAATAGGATCAACACTCTCCTCACCCCTTTGGGGGAGTGTCGATCTGGTTCGGTGCCTAGGGCTTCCTAGGTATCCTAGTATAGACTAACAACTACCTAAAATGCAATTCTAAACCATGAGAAATGACTAGAATGGGTTAGTGACTAACTTGGTCCAGACATATGTGAAAATGGTCAAACACAACTCTGATGCCAACAACTTGAGAATATCTCTCCGAGGTTGAAAATACCAATGCTAGAAGAAATTGGTGAAAATGAAATGGTAAATAAGATTTTTAACCCTATTTTACTATTATAGGGTTAATTTTTGCTAATACAATGTTTCTTTTTGGTTTTTAAAATATTTTTGGAGAGTCACTAATACCTTGGATGCAGATTTGCATATTACTTGCAGGACTCGAAGTAATATCTTTCCATTTAACCTTGTAGCGCTAATGAGCATGGTCTTTGTTCTTTCTCACGCTCGAAAAAACATGCGAGTGTAAGCGAGTAGAATGAAATACCTTTTTCGGACGTGTGAAGGTTACCTGAAAAAGGAAACCCATGGAGTCTCCTTTAAGCTCTTTTCAGACTCTCAAAACATGAAAATATTGTCAAGTGATCTTGATTCCTTTCACACTCGTTTAAAAGGTTTTGAAAGGGCATCTCCCAACTAGCATCTTATCTCTTTTTTGGACTTCAAATACTAATATTACAAAAAAGGACAACCCTAGAGTCATCTTTAAGTTCTTTTCAAACTCTCTAAACATGAAAAAGAATCAAGTTTTCCTTCTTTGGACTCATTAAAAATTACACATTGAAGGGCCCATATGGGACCAAACCCTTACTTCTTCCAATTCATTAAACAAAGGAAGAGGAACTTACCAAAGGTGAGTTATATAGAGCATGTGTTATCCTCCTGGAGCTTGTAAAAACAAGAAGAGGTACTCATTTATCTGGATGGGGGGAAAATTGAAGGAAGCAAGCCAAGCCATTTTTTAGAATCATCACAAGTCACTCTTACAGTCACCCTTGAACATGACACATTGTCTTTACATACATTTTAATCCAATGAACCTCTGCACTGAACCAATCCTCTAAGTTTCTTTACTCCATTTGGTCACTCGACAAAAGTCACAGTATCCACTACATCAAGTTTTGTCCATGTTGCGTTTATGATGTTTGTGCCTCAGTGTTCAAGGGAAGTATCCACCTTGAGAGTCAACCATCACAAATTTCCATTTTCAATACCCATGTCAGTCCATACTCATTTGATTCACCATATTACATCTCTATGTTAGTTTTGTGTCATTGATGAGGGATACATCAAGGCCCTCCTTCAATGAATATTTTATTTTCGACTTCAACACATTATCCAAGAAATTTGACTTAGAAACCAGTTAGTACCTCGGGACCTGCATGCCTCAATGTCTGGCCTCCTCACCTCTGGAAGTAGGTTTAAATCATTGACCTATGATCGGATGATTCCACAAATGTTTGACTTCAACTCATCTATTCACATTCTTTCGATTGTACTAGGGTACCTTGGGAGTCATTGACATCACCGGTGATTTCCCTCTCACTTATTAACAATTTACCTCAATGACCAATAATCAAGTGGTTTCTACCATGTTCGACATCAAAACATCTTTTCACATGGCTAGATTCATGCCACATTGGGATTGGGACGAATACCTTGGGTTGAGTATTCACTCTCATATCTTCTTTACCCAGACTGCAAAAATAGATTATTTGAGCATGTTGATATATATACTGTTAGATAGATCCACTTTGTATTGGTCCGTGGTTATGTTTTTTCATCTCGTAGATCCATTGTGTATTTATCGTGGCTACGATCAGTTCATGTCATAGAATTATAGATCAAAATTGTATCTTTGGTGGCTATACCCTTATGTAAATATGATTACGGATCCATACCTTAACGTCCTTTATCACTCAAGAATAGGTATGCCTACCATGGGTTTGAAACATATAATAACATTTGTTTGATGGTTGTTTGCAGCTTCTACTAGGTTCTTTGACTCCATACTATTTCTTTGAAAGTCTAAAAAGCACTTCATTCATGATTTTCCATCTTCTGACCTCGCACTTTGGGGCTAAATCTGTTACACATCAAAATTCCTCACTTCAATAATGCCTCATTGTCATTGTTTCAAGTGTCGCAAAAGTCATATTGTTGTCCCGCATGTGTCGCATTGCAGACGACATCATAGGAACACTTGGGACATCCTCTAAGACTTGTTAGAAGAAGAAAACATGTCATTTGGCAAAGCTTACAATATTTTACCTTAAAGAATAATCATATTAAATGAATTTTTGGAGATCAATTCTCCCCTGTCCACTTGCAGGGAGCACTAGCACTCCTTGTCCTCTTAACAGAGAGCACTATAGTGATTTGTGGAGAAATTTGAGGGAGCGTCGATCTGTTGAGAGAATCTTGGGGAAGAATCCCCCTTATCTCTAAGGATAGCTAAGAAGCATCCAATTCATTTTGGTTCGAATCCAAGTTAAATGTTGGATCTAAGGGAAATCCCACAATGGATGGAGTCATATCCTCAACTTATCCCAAGAATAACTAAGGTGATTGTGTCGGATCATGTTTTCATTGATGCCAATGGTTTGATTGATTGATGTCATTGATTGATGTCAAGTGATTGATTGATGTCAAAGGGATGATTGATTGAAGATTGATGATTGATGCAATATAATATGTATTTTCCTTGATGAGAATTCATAGATGAAGATGGATCAATGAGTTGTCATTGATATGATGAAGATGGATCAATGAGTTTTCATTGATACATGATGAAGATGGATCAATGTGGTTTCATTGGTATATGATGCATTGTTGGAAAAATGTATAGATGAATCATTATTGTCTTTTAATGATTGATAAGGTGCACAAATGGATGAACTCGAAAGTGGTCCCCTTATGGTGAAATCCCTCCCAGGATGATGCTTTGCGGATTGAGTTATCCTAGAAGAATGGTTGGAGGACCCATGCTTGTATGTGGAATAACGATATGAAGATCAAGAAATTTTTTGGTTAAACTATCCTTTATTTATAGTTCTTATCATTCCATTTTTGGTGGTATGTAGAACGTCACATAACTCCTCATGGTTAGAGAGTTATGGCCATGAGAAGTTGGAGACCCCAGGTTTGGGTAATGGACCCAAGTTTGTTTTATGGCTAACGGTATGAGATATGATATATTTTCAGACAATACTATTCTATATGAATAGTACATGTCATGCCATTTCTGGTGGTATGTGGAACATCACATAACTCCTCATGGTTTGAGAGTTATGGCCTTAGGAAGTTGGAGGACCCTCACATGTCATCTAGAAGCCCCAAAAGGTCAAAGTAGTCAAAGTGGTTTAAGGGATTTTAAAAGGTAAATAATAAAGTGAAGTGATGAGTGTATTGTAATTGAAAGTGAATACAAAATAAATTATTTAAATAATAAATTTAACAGATAAATTAGAAGTGAGTTAACCCTAAAATAAGGAAAGTGGGGCAATGTGACCTAGAAAATGTTTTTAAGGAAGCTACATGAGAGTATAAATAAGAGGCAAGGCTCTCTCATTTTAAAACACACTTGAGAATATTGAATATCTATATGTTTATGATTTAACCAAGGATATCTAAGCCGAATTGCTGAGGAAAGGTGAAGAAAAGAAGGTTGAAATGCAAGGAAGGATAAATTCTTTTGATGGTGCTTTCTAAGGTATGTTATTTATAGGTCATCTCACAATTTTCGCCATAAATATTTTTCTATAATGATTTAGACCATGAAATTGCTATTTCTTTGAGAAAACATACCTAAGTATATGTGGTAAAAAATTCAACTTGTGGGTCATTGTATTTTTGGAGTTACTCTCTATGTAAAATAGGGTATGTGACTAGTCCTGAAACTAGTAAAAAACAAGAGTTTCGGGTAAAAATGTCATAAATTATTCCTAATAGATACAAATTTAGTGAGACCAAATGTGTTGGTTAGGGTACAGTCTTTAGTATTCTTTTTAACATTTTCAGATCAATTCAATGAATATTTTGTGTTGGCTATGCTCTACAAGGTCGCTCTCTAGAATAAGTTAGAATTCAACAAGGTATGCCATTTTTGCTATAATGCCTTTTTTGAGAGGTTCCAAGTAGTGCCACCTAGAGGAATTGCATAAAACAAACTAAATAAAATTGTATATCATTTTCAGATATTTATTCATTATAGGTACAAAGTTATGATTATTTCAAGTTGGGGTTGTTGACTAATCCAAAACTAGTCATGGTTGAGACAAGAAGTTGATGAGTTGGCACATACATGAGGTGTATAGTTGATGATGTTGGTACATACTGATGATTCATTGTTGATTATTATTTGACACATGATTGGTATATACTTGGTACATGGTTGGATGCACTTGTTTATTGTACATGTTGATTACAGGTTGTTTGGCACAGGTTGGTGCATGGTTGATGCACTTGTTTATGTTGACAGATTGATATCTGTTGAGGATTGTTGCCTCATATCAGTTGGTGTTGATAATGTAAGATGCATATTACATATATGTTTTTTTCTCTTGTAGAGTTGTACTCTATTCAGTTGTTGCTTAAAACCCCCCGGATTGAAGTCCATAATAAAAAGAAAAATTGTACATACATATTGTGTTCTTTGTGTTCCTTGTGGAGATTATTTGTTGATGATATGTTGCCGATATGTATTCACATCTAACTTATTATAAATGACAGAAATGAGTAATGAGAAAAAGTTGAATGTTAACTAAGGAGTTTTTGTGTAAGAGGGAAGTTTTGGGAAAAATATACCCACACTCATTCACCCTCCCCTCTAAGTGTGGTAGTTGTGTCCAACTGGTGCAGCTGCACTCCTCGGAGCATGCCGCTCACACAGGATCTTCTATTACTCATGGCCCAAAGAACTCTAATTTTCTTCTAATTCCCTATCGGGAATTTTCCTTACCCACAACAACTCTTCCACTGATCTCCCTTAATGATCGGGAAATCAGACTTCATGATTTCGTGAATCCTATGGTCGTGTGTTTTGTGCCTCACGATTCCCTGAAATCCGACGTGAGTCAACGAGGACTTTCTCCCTTTCTATCGGAGTTCTCCCTATTGGGAAATCGCTACTCACTATGTCAAACAAATGGAATTTATGATCTCCAAACCCCAATGTGTCGATACTTCGATGCACATGTGGGTTGACTATTCAATGGTCCCCTCACCTTATCGGGACTTCGAAATTCACGAGATCGCGAATCATGATGCCAAAGTTTTCATATTTTTCCTTTTCCTGATCCCCGATACCGTGCCACCTATCCTCCAATAGCTCCTACTGTGGCCCACACAACTCTCCCATCGGGATATCGCGGATCGCGATTCCAAACTGTCTGAGTATCTTATCCTCAAGACCCCCGATGCACCGAACACCGACTCCTCTGGATCGTCTGACACGTGTCCCCACTGATGGACGATTCTGGGTTCATTAGGATATCATGGATCGTGATATCACAATTCACGTTGCACAAACTTGGAGCTTCGACTTGCGAATCCCCGATATACGACACCTCGTGTAGATCTGACGGTCCTTATGACTTGTAATCGATGGCTCTGCCCCCTCCTGAGCTCTGAACCTCTTCCACACTTACACGGTAACCTCCCTGCACCTTCGTAAGATCCAACGGTCCATGGAACTTCGCAAAATTTCCTCAAAGGATTTTGGTCATCCGTTCTTCCCTTCATAAATCCACAGGATGACTAAATGTCTCCTCACGAGACTTGCTCACCTACTTGCCAACCTGCAATTCCCTTGCAACTTCAAGTCGCACTTGTATCATCTATTCTTCAGCAACTCGGAGGCCTATCCTTCCTGAGATTTTCCATGTCTTCAAGTCTCTTAGAAAAAGAGAACTCTTTGCACGCACTCCTTGTGGTGACCCTTCAACCTCAACTGAGTGTTGAAGTTCCTCGACTCTGTGCACACCTGAAGCAGCAGTCTTCCAATTCCTTACTCAGGTTCGCAACCCTGAGGCTTCTACCTAGCTTGCGCACTCCTTGCACGACACTGTGCTTAACTGTACCTTTGAGGAAATGAGAAAAAAATCTATCTCTAATTGAACCCTTCTGTCAACGCACTCCTTGCAGACAATTCGACTGCACTCCTTGCAGGAATTTTTTGGCTCAATTAGAGAAACAATTTGAACTCATTCACTCTTCCTTTTCAGACTTCAATTCCACTATGAAATCACATACATAGAATATAAAAGCAAATGCATGACAGGAAGAAAACATTCATGAGCATAACATCAATACACAGAGAAACAACACAAACTATGAATTCAAATCAAAGCTTTCTTCTATTAATTCAAATTCATGTACATGGGTGTTCTTCATACAATTCTCTGCTTTCTCTTTCTCTTCCTGCTTCTGAAAAATTATTTTACAATGATACAATGAGGATGTCTATATCCCTTTTCCCTCTTTCTTTCTAAAATTTTCTAATCTATGAATTAAAATCCTATCTACCATCATTAACTAAATTAAATGTCGTCTATCTACTAAAGGATGAGAGTTATCCGCTCAAGGTCCATTACATTATACAAAGTGCGCCTCATTAAATTTTCATTAATGTTCGTGCAACAGTTTCAAGGTGAATTCAAAAAGAAATTTGCTGGCTTTTCTAGCTATCTCCCGCTTCTGCGCTGGCTCGCTTGATGAGTTGGCGATGCTCCTGCATCATACTCTCTTGCTTGAAAAATTTCATGGGCTCCTGTCCATGATCTTCTGCACGGTCTGTCCATGCTTCTGTATTTCTGTCTCAGTCTCCTAGCTAGCATCTTCCACTGGGTGGCCCTTCCATTTGACCAGATACTCATAGTATTCTTTCCTCCTAGTCTTCTTACCTACTTTCTTGTCCAGTATGTATTCCATTTGCAGCTTCGCTGCAACTAGCATCTGCTTCATCCACTCGGTCACTGGCTGCTCAGTTCCCGTCTCTGCTTCTCTAGCTCTATATGGGTATAAGTCTGTGATATTGAATATCAGAGATATTCTGATCCCATTGGGTAACTCGATCTCATAAGAATTTTCCCCAAATTTTCTCAAGACCTTGCATGGTCCGATTTTCTTCATTTTTAGTTTATTATATGTTCCTCTTGGGAACCTTTCTTTTCTCAAATGTGCCAGAACTAGATCACCAACTTCAAATTGAAGTTGTCTCTTCTGCTGGTCTTCTCTGCGCTTATACTCTTGGTTTGATTTTAGCAACCGCTCCTTCACTTGACTGTGAAGTTCCTTCATCACCTCAGTGAATTCCTTGGCACTAGCACTGCTAGTAGAAATCTGTTTTGAATCCTTCAGTTCAGAAACTCCTCTCGACTGCATGCCATACACAATCTAAAATGGACTCTTTCCTGTGCTCTGATTTACTGAGTCATTGTATGCAAACTCTACCTATGGTAATATATTGTCCCACTGGCTATGGTACTCTATCACCAAGCTTCTCAGCAAATCCCCCAGACTTTTGTTCACCACTTCTGTTTGTCCATCTGTTTGAGGATGATAAGACAAAATAAACGATAAATTAGTCCCCAGCTTCTTCCATAAGGTCCTCCAAAAATTCCCTATGAATTTGGTGTCTCTGTCCGAAACTATACTTTTCGGCAACCCATGAAGTAGAATGACCTCTTTGAAAAACAGATTTGTGATGTGAGTCGCATTGCTAGTTTTCTGGCATGGGATAAAGTGTGCCATCTTAGAAAACCTATCCATGACCACAAAGATTGAATCAACACCTCTTTGTGTCTTTGGCAACCCCAATACAAAATCCATGCTTATCGGCTCCCATGGCCTCTCTGGTATGGGCAATGGTTGATAAAATCCTGCATTCTGCTTCCTCCCCTTCACGTGTTGAAAAATACTGCACCTTTCCACAAACCTCTTGACCTCTGACCACCTCCCTGGCCAAAATTATGACTCACTCAGCTTCACAAATGTCTTATCATGGCCAAAATGCCCTACCAATCCTCCGGTGTATTTCTTCTTCAGCAAATTCTCCCTCATGGAGCAATTTGTAATACACAATTGATTGCCTTTGAACAACAACCCTTCCTTGATCATGTACTCTATCCACTGGCTTCTATCCCTAATAATTGGATTCTCAGCTGCCTCGTACGTCTCCTTAAAGTATGGATCATGTCTGTACATGTCCCTGAGATCATCAAAACCCAATGTTTTGACTTTGAACTCCTGCATCAACAAACATTTCCTACTCAAAGCATCAACCACTTTGTTAGCAGTACCTAAAATATGTTTAATCACAAAAGTGAATTTTTGCATATACTCTACCCATTTTACATGTCTCTGATTCAACTTCTCCTATTGAGTCACAAATTGTAATGCGTGGTTATCACTATATAAAACAAATTCTTTTGGGATCAAGTAATGCCTCCACTTCTTTAGTGCCTGTATGATAGCATAGAATTCTTTATCATATGTCGAGTATTTTAGTTTCGCCTCATCCATCTTCTCACTAAAATATGAAACTGGTCTGTCTTCCTGGCTCAAGACTACTCCTATGGAAAAACCACTTGCATCACATTTCACCTGAAATGTCTTCAGGAAATCTGGCAACACCAACACTGTTTGTTCCGTGATCTTCCGCTTCAACAGATTGAAGCTCTTCTCAGCCTCCATTGTCCAATGAAAAGACTTATTCCGCTTCTTCACTATATCCATCATTGCTGCACTGATCCCACTGAAATTTCTGATGAACTTCCGGTAGAAACTAGCCAAACCATGAAAACTCCTCACCTCAAAAATATTTCTTGGTGATGGTCAATTCTTGATCACTTCTACTTTATCTGGATCCATTCTCAACTCATTAGCTGAAATAACAAACCCCAAGTAAATGAGGTCTGTCTTCATGAATGAGGACTTCTTCATATTTATCAACAGCTTCTCCTGTTGTGGCTTCTGCATCACAATGGCCAAATGATTCAAATGTTTAGCCCATTATTTACTGTAAATCAGTATGTCGTCCAGATATACGATGAAAAACTTCCCGATGAATTCCCTCAGGACTTCATTCATCAACCTCATAAAGGTACTTGGCACATTTGTCAACCCAAATGGCATAACAAGCCATTCATACAAACCTTCGATTGTCTTGAATGTTGTCTTCCACTCATCGCCTTCTCTCATGCGAATCTGGTGATATCCGCTTTTCAAATCAATATTTGAGAAATACTTTGCCCCACTCAGGCAATCCATTAAATCATCCATTCTCGGCAATGGAAATCTGTACCTGATGGTTATCTTATTGATTTCCCTTGAGTCGGTACACATTCTCCAACCTCCATCTTTCTTTGGACTGAGTACTGTTGGAACAACACATGGACTCAAGCTTTCTTTGACTAACCCCTTGTCCAATAGCTCCTGGACCTGCTCCTTGACCTCCTCATTTTCTTGCGGCATCAACCTATACGTGGCTTTATTCGGAAAAATGGCTCCTAGTATGAGGTCTATATGATGACTCACACTCCTCATCGATGGTAACGAATGAGGTAATTCGTCCACTATGATGTCAGTGAACTTTTCCAGCAGTTCCTGAACCTCCCCTGGTAAATCATCCACTCTTGTGCTAGTCAGAACAATCCTCGGTTTCCTGACCACAAAGAATTGTGGATCTTCTTTCTTCTTAACCTCTGTAAGAAGTTCCTTCCCACTCATGAGAAGTACTATGTTGCTTACTTCCAGTTTCATCTCCTTATCCTTTATTGGAAGCAACATATGAGTTCTCCCATTTTTCTCCAGGGTATATGTGTTCATCCTCCCATCATGAACCACATTTCTGTCATATTGCCATGGTCTACCCAACAATAAATGACAAACATCCACGGGAATAACATCACACATAATATTATCATTGTATCCACCTATTTTGAATTCAACCAAGCATTGTTTAGTAACAGTTACCTGGTGTCCCTTCTGTAGCCATGAAACTCTATATGGGCTCGGATGATCAGTCATCTCCAGCTCCAACTTCTCTACCATATCAGTTGAAACGAGATTATTCATGCTACCACTATCTACGATGACCTTGCACACCCTGTCCTTGGTCTTGCAAGCTGTTCGAAAAAGTCTGGTCCTTTGGACTGAACTTTCCACCTCCTTCTCGGGTGTTAAAAGGAATTTTCGCATCATAAGTGATCTTCCACCTTCAGCATCTTCAGCCTCAATATCCCGCCTCTGCGCTTCAGTGATGTGAGCTTCCCCAATGTCCTTCTTTTTCTATGGACACTCGTAAGACTTGTTACCATTCTTTCCACATGTGAAGCAAGTGATTACTCCACCTCTTCCTCTTCCTCTACCTCTGGTATGAGGAAATGTGTTTCCATCAGCATAATCTCCTCTCTGCTCTGTATGCTTCCTTATTTGTTCAACATATGGCCCTCTCTATGAGGTTCCACCTCTCTCAATCTTACCCTGAGGTTTCTTCCATTCCTCCTTGGGCTTCTGGTATTTGTCCTGGGAAATTGCCTTGCCTCTGGGATGACTTCTGGCTCGCCCTCGCTGACCTTGCTTTCGGCTCAGCTTCTCCTCTGCTTTCAGAGCCATATGATAAGAATCCTCTACCATTCGGACGGTTACCATGCTCAATTCATCCTAAATGTCATATCTCAGACCATTCAGATATCTAGCAACCTTCTCATCATCGCTCTCCCGATGACCTGCTCTAATTTTCAGTCGATAGAATTCCTTAGTGTATTCTTTCACTGTCATCAGCTTTTGTCTTAGGTTCTGCATTCTCCTAAAAAGAGTAATTTGATAATCTTTCGGGATGAACTTTGCCTTTATCTTTGTAATCATTCGATCCCAACTCTTGATCTTCTGCTTGCCTTTGCAGAGTCTATCTGCTTGTAGCTTGTCCCACCATAAGGTTTCGTGTCCCTTCAAGCACGTGACAACATGCTTGACTTTCTTGTCTTCTTCGACATATTCATAGTCAAAGTATGTATCCAGAGCTCTAATCAAATCTAGTAGCTCCTCCGCATCCAGATTTCCCTCGTAAACTAGAATGTCCATCTTCGCCTTTGCACCAATTCTGGCAATAGCTTTAATTAGGCGTTCATTTGCTGCATCCTCGACTGCAACTTCTTCTTCGCGTTTAGCCTCAATTTCAATCTCAGAATCACTGAGATCCCCTGCACTAGTTGTGTGTCTCTGTGTTGTCTCCATGTCCTCAAGTCTTGCTCGGAGATCATGCATTTGTCTCTCCATTTCTGGATTAGTTACCTACCTCTCTCTTCTTCACACCTCCCTATCCTCTGGATCAGGTGATTGCCTTTCTCTCCTCGGCAACATGGAAAATATTCTTCCCTCTTTCTACAGAAAGAAAAGAGTCTTCCTCGGCTCTGATACCACACTGGCGTAGCTGCACTCCTCAGAGCACGCCGCTCACATAGGATCTTCTATTACTCACGGCCCGAAGAACTCCAATGTTCTTCTAATTCCCTATCGAGAATTTTCCTTACCCACAACAACTCTTCCACTGATCTCCCTTAATGATCGGGAAATCAGACTTCGCGATTTCATGAATCCTATGGTTGTGTGTTTTGTGCCTCATGATTCCCCGAAATCCAACGTGATTCAACGTGGAATTTCTCCCTTTCTATCAGAGTTCTCCCTATTGGGAAATCGCTACTTGCTACATCAAACAAATGGAATTTCTGAACTCTGAACCCTGATGTGTCGATACTCCGATGCATGTGTGGGTTGACTATTCAATGGTCCCATCACCTTATCGAGACTTTGGAATTCATGGGATCGCAAATCCTGATGCCAAAGTTTTTGGGTTTTTCCTTTTCCCGATCCCCGATACTGTGCCACCTATCCTCCACTAGCTCCTACTATGGCCCACACAACTCTCCCATCGAGATATCGTAGATCGTGATTCCAAACTGTCTGAGTATCTCGTCCTCAAGACCCTCGATGCGCCGAACCCCGACTCCTCTGGATCGTCTGACATGCGTCCCCACTGATGGACGGTTCTGGGCTCATCGAGATATTGTTGATCGCTATATCGCAATTCACGTTTCACAAACTTGGAGCTTCGACTCGTGAATCTCTGATACATGACACAACATGTAGATCTAACGGTCCTTATGACTTGTAATCGACGGCTCTGCCCCCTCCTGAGCTACGAACCTCTTCCACACTTACACGGTAACCTCCCTGCACCTTCGTAAGATCCAACGGTCCACGAAACTTTGCAAAATTTCCTCAAAGGATTTCGACCGTCCGTTCTTCCCTTCGTAAATCCATGGGATGACTAAATATCTCCTCACGAGATTTGCTCACCTACTTGCCAACTTGCGACACCCTTGCAACTTCAAGTTGCACTTGTCTAAGATGTTCTTAAACAACTCAGAGGCCTATCCTTCCGGAGATTTTCCATGTCTTCAAGTCTCTTAGAAAAAGAGAACTCTTTGCACGCAATCCTTACAGCGACCCTTCAACCTTGACTGAGTGTTGAAGTTCCTCAACTCTGCGCACACCTGCAACAACAGTCTTCCAATTCCTTACTCAGGTTCGCAACCTTGAGGCTTCTGCCTGGCCTGCGCACTCCTTGCATGGAATTGTGCTTAACTGCAAATTTGAGGAAATGAGAACAAAAGCTATCTCTAATTGAACCCTTCTGTCAACGCACTCCTTGCAGACAATTCGACTGTACTCCTTGCAGGAATTTTCTGGCTCAATTAGAGAAACAATTGCAACTCATTCACTCTTCCTTCTCAGACTTGTTGACGGGCGAGATTGATCGTCTGTCAACTGGGAGAGTGGAACCAGTCCGGGGTTGTCTAAATAACCCAAGCCGTTTGGAATGGACCACCCTGACAAGTTTAACGGCTCTTTTGGCCGCTCTAAGGTCTCGTATGGAAACCAAAGAGAAGTGATTTGAGCTAAGAAATCTATAGGGAAACTAGAAACTAATAAAGCAAACTAAACTAACTACACTAATCTAACTATAAACTACTAACTATTATATATACAAGATACTAATTATGATTATAATAACTCAAATCAACTA
>JZKD02S2239232.1:434551-452597 GCA_000966675.3 Picea glauca | reverse complement strand
TGGGTAACCTAGAATCTCTGTGCTAGGAAACTCAAGGAGTTCACTGCTAGAAAAAATACCAACAAACAACAACAAATACTTGTTGTTTTAGTGCAACTTACACAAGAGTTTACTCTTCAGGCCTGAAAACCTGAATATTCAATCTTCATCTCCAAAACACTCCAAAAATGCTCTAACATGCTCTAACATGATCCAAAATTTGCGTCCATGGTTGCCTGAGCTCCAAGCTCTTCTTTTCTATTCATGTTTATTCTTTGCTTGTTGTTCATGCCAAAAACTGAATGTCTAAAATTGTTGTCACTGCCCATATGAATTTTCTCTCCTTTGACTTGCTTGATTGACTCACACACTTCCCCAAGCTCATTATACTGAGCCCCCATGCTTCCAATAACTATGGGATGTGACTTCTGAGACCCACCCTCTTACATGCATTTAATGATTGGCTTTGGGGAAACTCAATTAGAAAATATAGTTTAATACATAATGATAATAAATTCAGAAATGTGAGTGGAATTAATAGACATGGGTAATTCCCCCTTGGACCCATCTTAGTCATTCTCTTAGACCCTCCACTCTCTTGTGGATTAATCCAACCCCCATCTTTGTCCATATCCCCTTAGTAGTTGGCATCACATTTTATTATTAAATTCAGAAATACAATTCACATATACATCGCTTGGTCGTAGCCACATTATATGTACATTAATCATTAATTAAACTAGGGATTATAATAGGGATGTTACAGATTTAATGCTTGTATTATAATTTAAATTTACACTACTTGCATTAGCATAAATCTTTACCTTTCAATATGACACTTTTACAATCTACATTCTATCATGTGCCTTTACAACTTTAAGGGAAATCGCTGGTTGTAAAGTTGATGTCACTTTGAATCATGGTTTTTTCTATATTATGATCGCCAAATTTTATACATATATGGCATGGGACTTTAATGTTTTTTTGGGTCTACAACAAAGAATTATGTCACCCTATACATGGGAGGTGAACCAATTATAATTGGTGGATCACTAGTAGGAACTAAATGATCATAAATGATTTTAGGGGCTAAATTTTGCTAATGGACTAATTTTCCATGTTTTTCTCAAAAAAAGATTCTCCAATTTCCATTTAAAAAAAAACCGCCAAATTCCATAGAATAAAATTATTTTACCTTTAAAATGACTAAAATTTTATAAAAATAATATTAAATCCTTAAAAATTTGAATATTTTTACAAAATTATTACCAAACTTTTTACATTTTTCATTAAAATTAGCCATATTTCCACATTTTAATATAAATTTTGATTTTTAAAATCATCCCTAATTTTTAAACGGGATGAAATCCTATAATACAAAACTTACTTATTCCAAAAACGAGAGATCCTTCGTTCAACCTATGGGTTTGGGCTTTTCAATGGTACATATTGACATTTAGAATACCTGATCCATGCAATCTCCGCTGAGTTTCACGTTCTCATCCCAACAAAATCAGTCTTGAGAATTGAGAAAACGTTCACCGTTTCTCCTATCATCGAGCTCACAAAGTGAGCAACCCCACACAGATCGGGACATAACCCATTAAAGTCCACTAGATTATATAAGCTAAATACGAGAACCTGCTAAAGGTGGTGATCAGCAATCAGCTTCTAAGATGGATATGGAAATTTTAATGGCAAAGTTATGGTAAAAGTCAGAGAATGCTCTATTCCGGCCTTTTCGCTGCTCAGGAATTCTACTGCGTCATTCCAATGTATGCCGAGTGTAGGCATACCCACTTTACAATATGACTCAGATATTGCCATTGCCATTGCCATCTGTTTGGATTAATACGTTGCATGGCATGTGTCGCTACCTGCACAAGTAGACTAATTCATGGTTTCCTTCCATGTCTGAAATTGCGGGGGTCACCTGAGAATGGTTACAGATACAGAAATGATAGACATATCCTATGTTTGTTTCTTCATAGCTTTGCTGCCCTTAAATCTCAACCCTACTGTGATTCTCGCAAACCCATCAACAATTTTTCTTCTAGAGAAGACTCCACTCCCAATATCAATCCCTATGCCTCCCTCCTGCAAACCTTCGCCAACAATAGATCACTCTCCCAGGGCCAGCAGCTCCATGCCTATCTGCACATCACTGGACTCTACCAGAACATTTTTCTGCGTACCAAGATTGCAACAATGTATGCAATCTGCGGCGTTATGGCTGATGCGCGCCAAGTGTTTGACAAAATGCATGAAAGAAGTGGTTTCTTATGGAACATGATGATCAGAGGCTATGCCTGCAATGGACCCCCTGAAGAAGCCCTCAGACTCTATCACGAAATGCGAGAGGCAGGCATACAGCCAGATAAGTTCACATTTCCCTTTGTACTCAAGGCTTGTGCTTCTCTATTAGCTCTGGAAGAAGGCAAGAAAATCCATGATCACATAACTAAATTGATATTTGATTCTGATAGTTTTGTGGGAACCGCCCTCATAGACATGTATGGTAAATGCGGGAAGTTAGAGATTGCACGCCAAGTGTTTGACAAAATATCTAAAAGAAATTTGGCATCATGGAATGCAATGATTGCAGGTTATGCCCAGAATGGACATGCCAAAGACGCTTTAATACTATTTCGCCAGATGCAACTTGCAGGCTTCAGTCCAGATAGGGTTACCATTGTGAGTGTGCTACCTGCATGTGCTGAGTTAGTTGATCTAAAACAAGGTAGATGCATCCATGATTTCATAATCAAAACCAGATTAGAGTCACACGTTTCTGTGAGCAATTCCCTTGTAGACATGTATGCAAAGTGTGGGAGTTTCGAGCTTTCAGACCGAGTATTTGACAAAATGTCTGAAAGGGATGTGGTTTCATGGAATGTGCTGATTATGGGTTATGCGAAGCAAGGACATCCTGTAGAGGCCTTTATAGTTTTTCATCAAATGCAAGCGGAAGGTTTGAAACCTGACTCTGTTACAATGGTGAGTCTGATCTCAGCATGTGCTTATTTAGCATCTGTTTCACGAGGTAAGCAGATCCATGCTTACACAGTTAGAAATGGGTTGGATTCAGATGTTGTGGTGGGGACAGCCCTTATAGACATGTACGCCAAATGTGGAAGTGTAAAGAATGCTCACCATGTGTTTGTGAAAATGCTTAAAAGAAACATCATCTCGTGGAGTTCAATGATCACAGGGTATGGAATGCATGGTCATGGTGAGGAAGCCCTTGCACTTTTTCACAAAATGCAAAAGATAGGCATAAAACCAGACCATGTCACCTTCACTTGTGTTTTGAATGCATGCAGTCATGCTGGGCTGGTGGATGAGGGCAGACAATACTTCAATAGTATGAGCCAAGCATACTGTGTCACACCAAGAGTGGAGCACTATGCATGCATGGTGGATCTTCTTGGTCGTGCTGGGTGTCTGGATGAGGCACAAACCTTTATAGAAAGGATGCCATTAGAGCCTAATGCTGGTGTGTGGGGAGCCTTGCTTGGTGCATGCAGACTTCATGGTAATATTGAGTTAGGAGAACGTGTAGCAAAATGTCTTTTCAATTTGGAGCCCGAAAATGATGGGAATTATATTCTGTTATCGAACATCTATGCTTCATCTGGTAGGTGGGATGATGTAGCAAAGGTGAGAGCAAAGATGAAAGAGAAACAGGTGAAGAGGACACCAGGACGCAGCTTGGTTGAAGTGAAAGGAAGGATTCATGCATTCTGTGTTGGAGACAGATCACATCCTCAATCTGACCAAATTTATGCCACTTTGGAGATCTTGGCTGGGCAAATGAAGGAAGCAGGATATATTCCTAACACAAACTTTACTCTGCATAATGTGGAGGAGGAGGTAAAGGAAAATTTGCTCTCAAGTCACAGTGAGAAGTTGGCCATTGCTTTTGGGCTTATCAATACAAGCCCTGGTACTCCTATACAGATCACAAAGAACCTTCGAGTGTGTGATGATTGCCACACTGCGACTAAGTTCATTTGTAAGATTGTTAGCAGAGAAATTATCATGAGGGATGCAAATCGTTTCCACCATTTCAAAGATGGATTATGTTCTTGTGGGGATTATTGGTGAGTAAAAAGAGGAAAGAAGTTTTTTAAGCACAAATAAGTACAAACCTGCATGCTCACTGTTCTCAGTTGGCAGCTTGAAATCCTTCTGTTATAACATATCTTACTTTAAGTATAGTGCGATGTTGGGAAACCCTTAAAACATCTTGTGGCATGTTTGGTCAAGACTGTAACTTAAAGCATGAGCCACAAATGTTAGACTCTGTGCTTGTATAGTTGTCTACCAGAATGAATGTATTTGATTACATGATCAAACCTAATAAGATGATGATTTAATGTTGAATGTTTTCTTGGATTGTTCTCCAATTTGAATTCAGAGGAAGTTTGGAGCCAGACATTGTTCGGGAATTTTGTCAGTTGAGCATCCTACTATGATGCATTTGCCATTCTTGTAGTTTATGTTATTTTGCAATACTTTATGAAAAATATGCTTCACTGTACACAGTTATGGAGAAGGTAGAAGCTAGGCCTTCTAGTGATCCTTATGGCACATATTCTCCAAGCCTTTCACATTAAATAAAGTGTAATATGTTCTAATTTTATTACATTCAAATCCTATTACCCAACATGAACACTGTTTAAGGCAATTGCTTTATGCAGTTTTTGTAGTAAACATAGCATCACTCATTTCTGTTTTGAAAGATTGATCTCTGTGGTTCTGATTCTGAACAACGGTCCTTTCACTTCTCCCAAAATACATCTTTGAATTAAATCTGGTTATTCAGGTTGATCCTGAAGCAGGATTTCAATGTATCTATGTGTTTTTGAATTACTCAGTCCTAAATATACAATTTTGATATACTGCAAGAATTTTGTTTTCCAATATTATTATTTTCTAGCGGTGAATTTCATCAATTTTCATAGTTGTTTCTGCAAGTCCTTTAAGGGACACATTCTTTACTAGGATTTTATGTTTTCCATGCTATCAAGGGTAATGGATACTATCTATAGACAACGAGTCATCCCCTTTCTATAAGGGAAAGATGGTAGAATAGTGTCCTTCAGAAAGTCAAAAAAGTTAATGGCCGCTCAAGATATCCAGATTCTTTAATCTATCTGGTCCATTCTTCTTCAAATTTAAAGTGGGATTCTTTGCTGATATGAAGACTATGCTAGCATTCATAATAAGACAATAGGACTATTTCAGACGCCTTTGCCCTTGTCATCACGTTCTATCATCAGAGAATTTTGAACAATTTGGCAAAGGCATATCATCTAAATGTGATTTCTTGAACAAATCTCAGCTTACTCGATCAGACTGGTGAGTTTGTGAGAGTAGCAGAATGGCATATTCTGTTATAGACTGAGTAGACTAAGTTTAAGATATGAAAGATATACAATACCTGACTTGACAGCAATCTTGGTAAGCAAATAACATTAAGGAGGAATAGAGTGTATCAATCCATGATATCTGAGAACTATTTGTAGTAGGAATAGAGTTAGAAATTAGAAATTTAAATGATGGTTTTTTTAAAGAAGGTATGGCAGGATAAGATTGGTTCAAGGATGAACCTAATTTGTTGAGTGTCAGATGATGTTGCAGGTGTATTTGAGATCATCAAAGACTTTCAAGGAGTTGGATTTCTTGCAGATCAATATGGTGTCCTTGGAACTTCTTGAAAGTAGAGAGCTTGAGCAGGAAGGAGCTTGTGCCAACTTGTAAAGCTTGGCTAAGTGTAATGAAAGATTTTTATATAGTCCTTTTGATTTCGTTAAGGTTCACAAAACCCAGGTTAGTATTCTGTAGGCAATAGATTAGTTGTATCTCTGTTGTGGTTTCAGTATCAGAGTTTCTGTTTAAATCTTGATATATTGAGATGTTGAATAAGGCAATATATTTGATGTAATTTTCACTTTTTCTTTGTTGAAAATGGCTCTCATTATCAATAAAATGTCATCGACCTCCCCATTTGATCTGCTAATCTCTTCATCTCTCATTGCGATTTCCTGGATAGTAGGTTCCACTGCTGCTGGGCATCGAAGGATAGGCACAGAACCAACATTCTTGTCATCTGCAGAAGAGGAGCATGGGAAACAAAGCACTGGTCCAAAGATTTTGCTTTTGGGGTTTTCTAACCATCAATGCCATAGTTCAACTCACTGCTTTGTATAGGAATAAAGTCTTAAATGAGACCACACTCTCTAGACTTGTTTCACCTGGAGTAAACCACACCATCATTGAACAAAAGGTTGTCCACAGATCTGTGCCATCAATCGAATACCAGATCCATGGATCCATTCTTACTGGGGTCTAGGGTCCAAATATTTATGCCGGCTTTTCAACTCAGATTCTGCTGCCAGATTTTCCTCAATTGTGGAACATGGAATATCGCTGGTTTTCTGACATATGTGCAGTCTTGGCAACATGGTTTCAACCTGGATGACATAAGCCAGGCTAACTACCCCTTATGGACTAATCTTCTAAGTTTATCTGCAAATATGAGACCTTT
Source organism: Picea glauca (assembly GCA_000966675.3). Lineage (NCBI taxonomy): Eukaryota > Viridiplantae > Streptophyta > Pinopsida > Pinales > Pinaceae > Picea > Picea glauca. Next base: position 446,065 of record JZKD02S2239232.1, on the reverse strand, counting down.
TGTGGATATGTTTGCTCAAAGGTTTGGAGAAGTTTTGATTTCTGATGGAAGAAGGAATTCATTCAGGGCCAATCCTTGTGTTTGTGTGCAGAATCCAGATTGATATTAAAAAGAAGCACCCAGAAGACAGCCAACCTTTTACAACTGAAGGAGTCCGTTTTCGTAAAGTCGTATATTTGAATCTGTACAATGCATGTTTTGCATGCCAGTCTCAGGATCACCTGATATGAGACTGTCCTCTTTGTAAGCTTAACCCAGTCCCTCAACAATTTAAGCCCTCAGATATGGTGTCTCGGAAGTCGGTGAAGGATTCTTCAGATCCTACTCAATGGCCCCAAATTTCTGCTACTGTGTGGCCACTCAGGTGCAGGGTCAAGAAGGTCACATCTGTCAAAGTGGGGCTGATCTGCTCCATTCTCAGTGTAATCCTTCTCAGAATATAAATATAGATAAAGGATCATAGACAAGATACAACAAAAAAAAGGATGGTAGGTCCAGTCCTATCAGACAAGAAAAACCCAGAATGGGGGACAACCTTAATTTATGTCCTAAAACTTATAAACACTTGACTAAACAATCTCCTTGGCACCAGCTTGCAACGTTGGGAGACTTTGTAACTGATAACAGGTCTAAGGAACTGGTAGAGGAAACTCCTCTTGAATGAAGTGGTGTATTTGGTCTTGGAACGTGAGAGGCATGAGTATCCCTAGCTGAAAGATTCACGTAGGAACTATTTTGAAGATGATAAGCCCGATGTTGCCTTTCTCCAAGAAGTTAGATTTGCATGTTTCGAATTAAGAGGTAAGTTGGATTATTGTTGGAATGACCCTCTTTGTTCAACAGATCACCATCAAGGAGGATGGGTGGTTCTTGCCTTATTCTTTGTACAGTTATGTTGTGGCACATGGTTTGGATCCCTCCGGCCTGTGTATTTGGGTGATTACTTTGCTTAAATACAAAATAGTGGGCTTTTGGTCCATTTATGACCCAATTTCTTCGCAGGAGAGAACAATCTTTTCTAAGTGGCTTGGCTTTTCACTTCCAAACGCAAATTGGATAATTGGTGGTGACTTTATCATGGTAGAATGTGCTGGAGATCAAGGAAGAATATCTCCTCCATTGCAGGAAGAGAGAAGCAAGCTTGGAATAGGTGTAAGGCAACTTTGTAAAATTTTGACCCCAATTGGAAGAAGAGATTTCTGCATTATGTTATGATCCAAAATGCTCAAAATATCATAAAATTACAGAAGTACACACCATATACATAATTTCAACGTGGAGCACAACTCCAATATAGATAAGTTACACAATAACTCCTTAAAGAATAGTGGAACCCCCTCCAAATAACCAAATACCTTTCATACTTAACAATTCACATCCCAATAATGCATACGTGATCTCTTGTATATAGCTATTCACACTTGCACATGAGGCCCCTTTATCACTAGGTCGACCCTATTACATATGTATTTACACATTACATGTATATTTAGGCCCATATATGCCCCCCCTTGAGGTCATATCATATACATTTAACTATGTATATGCTCCCCTTGGGTCATAACATAATACCCTCCTTCAAAAAGCTTTGTCCTCAAAGCTTTGCATTTAAAGGCATTACATGTGATGAAACCAAGTAATATGATTTTTTTGTTCCTGCTTTCTTCGTTCCATTGTTAATAATCTATCCATCCAAAATCATTTCTTTTCAATCTAATCCTTGGTGTTTAGTTGTTGAATACTTTTATTTCCTTTGATTCCATGTATTTTTGTTGAAGCTTCTTCAATTTGTAGTCGTTGTTGGTCTTTGATAATAGCTTGTTGAAGAGTAGTTTGGTGATCCCTTGTTCCATGAATATTGACAAGTATTCCATCTTCTTCCTTCATAATGTTGATATCGTCCTTCTTGTCTTCCTTGAAATGTTTCTTGGTAATGAGGGTGTCGATGCGGTTTCACATTTGATGGTCTTCATTCACTCTGCACATGCATTTCATCTATCTTCTTTTCAACGATAATGGAATCCTTGATCATCTTTGCTTGGTCTTTGATTACTCTAGCCTTCGAGATAATACCATCATATTTGGCATGTACATCCTCTAGATGGAGTTCAACTTCTTCAAGTATGTTCTGTTGACCTTCTTGAATCTTGTCTTCTTTCTCCTTTTGAAGCTGTAATGTGATCCCATCTAACAAATTCTGACGTTCTTCAATTTTGGCTTGCATTTCTGACTTTACCTCATCCGTATTTAAGATTCCTCAACCTTCTTGCAAATTTCATCTTGTAGGGTTTTGGTAGATTCTTCATCCAAGATTCTTCTTTCTTTTTTATTTTGACAATTTTTCTTTTCTTCTTTCAATCTCTTAACCTCATCCAATAGTTTTTTTATTATGGCTTCATAATCTACATATCTCTTTATCTTTCAAATCTTTTCTTGATTCATCTTTTTCCCACTTGCCTTTGCTATTTTTTTCTTGCTTCAGGTTCTTAACCTCCTTAATGAGTGATTCATTAAGATATATTATATTAGATAGCTCATCACCCTTCTTCTTAATGTCTTCCTTTGCTTCTTTTAATTCATCTTGAATTCTATACATTTCCCCCATTTTTGTATCCCTAATCCATTTATCTGAGAAGAGTTTTTCAAATTCTTCCCATGTGTAGTGCCATCTAGTATTTTGATCAACATTGATCCACCACTTTCAAGCTTCATCAAAAAAATAATCTCTTGCTTCCCTAGGAGTCATATTATTTTATTTTACCAACCTCAACCATTCCATAGGATTGATTTCATCTTTATCTTCATCTCCTGTAAATTTAGGTATTTCCATTGATTTTTAATTGAGGTCTAATCCCAACCCTCAAATCACAACCTCAATATGTTAAGGATAAATATCTCAAATAGTTGTAATACCTGTTTCAATATTCTCTTCTGTGTTATCTTTCCAATGGATTTTGAATCGGCTCAATCGGACATTCCAATCAAAAGTTATGATAGTTTTAAGTGAACATACCTTTGAAATCCTGATTTGGAGTCTGTCCGCCTGACCAACCTCACTTATGATGTATCTCTGCAATTTCGGCCCTTATTAGTCTGAAATTGCGACCTATAGTACTCTGAAATTTCTTCTCTGCAATTCCACAAGTCTGACCAAAATTTGATGTGCCAAGTGGAAGTTATGGTAACTTCCTCACACCTTGTTGATTTTTGGCCTTTCCAGGAGAGAGAACTTGTAGAGCGTGCCCCGTGCACAATAATTGATATAAAATTTTGAAAATTGTACCCATAATACTATGTCATGTCCACTATTCAATGCAACTGGTCTCACTCAATTTGGATTCTCTATGAATAATTTATCGTTGTTTTACCCGGAACACCTGTTTGAGATTAGTCAATAGGACTAGTCAGCTACCCTATCTTGCACATGTTGTATATACAAAAGTAGGATGACCCAAAAGTTGGAATTTTTATCACAGATACCTTGATAATTTCTATGAATATCCTCCGGATTTCAGAGTCTGCAATTTTATAGAAACAATTTTATAACGCAAATTCAACGATGACTAAATTCAGGGTGATTTCAGAACCCTATCTTACACATGCTATATCTCCAAAAGTATAAGGCCTCAAGAGATGAAATTTTAACCCCACGTACCTTGATCCGTCTACTAAATATCCTCTAAGGGGTTCCTTCTGAAACGTCGTTGAAAAAAAATTATAGAAAAAATTCGAAGGTGTCTTAGATGTAGAAGCTAACCCCCAAGACCTTGAGCTCTGATACCAAATGTGATGATCCAAAATGCTCAAAATATCATAAAATTACAGAATTACACACCATGTACATAATTTCAACGTGGAGCACAACTCCAATATAGATAAGTTATACAATATCTCCTTAAATAATAGGGGAACCCCCTCCAAATAACCAAATACCTTTCATACTTTACAATTCACATCCCAATAATGAATACATGATCTCTTATATATAGCTATTCACGCTTGCACATGAGGCCCCTTTATCATTAGGCCGACCCTATTACATATGTATTTATACATTAAATGTACATTTAGGTCCATATATGCTCCCTTTGGGGTCATATCATATACATTTAGCCATATATATGCCCCCCTTGAGTCATAACACATTATGGAGGCCAATTCACTTGGTCTAATTTAAGGCAGGGTAGAGAATGTATATGAACCTTATTGGATGGATTTTATGGCCCCAGAGAAGGGCTCACTTTTGCAGGGAATCTCTAACATGTAGATGTTTTGATCGATGAAGGGGCTTTGGATCACTGCCCCATATGTACTACTATGTAATACATGTTTCAATATTCTCTTCTATGTGTTATCTTTCCAATGGATTTTGAATCGGCTCAATCGGACATTCCAATCAAAAGTTATGATAGTTTTAAGTGAACATACCTTTGAAACCCTGATTTGGAGTCTGTCCTCCTGACCGACCTCACTTATGATGTATCTCTGCAATTTTGGCCCTTATTAGTCTGAAATTGCGACCTATAGTACTCTGAAATTTCTTCTCTGCAATTCCACAGGTCTGACCAAAATTTGATGTGCCAAGTGGAAGTTATGGTAACTTCCCCACACCTTGTTCATTTTTTGCCTTTCTAGGAGAGAGAACTTGTAGAGCATGCCCCGTGCACAATAATTGATATAAAATTTTGAAAATTGTACCCATAATACTATCCTATCCACTATTCAATGCAACTAGTCTCACTCAATTTGGATTCTCTATGAATAATTTATCGTTGTTTTACCCATAACACCTGTTTGAGACTAGTTAATAAGACTAATCAGCTACCCTATCTTGCACATGTTGTATATACAAAAGTAGGATGACCCAGAAGTTGGAATTTTTATCACAGATACCTTGATAATTTCTGTGAATATCCTCCGGATTTCAGAGTCTGCAATTTTACAGAAACAATTTTATGACGCAAATTCAACGATGACTAAATTCAGGATGATTCCAGAACCCTATCTTACACATGCTATATCTCCGAAAGTATAAGGCCTCAAGAGATGAAATTTTATCCCCATGTACCTTGATCCGTCTACTAAATATCCTCCAAGGGGTTCCTTCTAAAACGTCGTAGAAAAAAAATTATAGAAAAAATTTGAAGGTGTCTCAGATGTAGCAGCTAAACCCCAAGACCTTGAGCTCTGATACCAAATGTTATGATCCAAAATGCTCAAAATATCATAAAATTACAGAATTACACACCATGTACATAATTTCAACGTGGAGCACAACTCCAATATAGATAAGTTACAAAATATCTCCTTAAATAATAGGGGAACCCTCTCCAAATAACCGAATGCCTTTCATACTTCACAATTTACATCCCAATAATGAATACATGATCTCTTATATATAACTATTCACACTTGCACATGAGGCCCCCTTATCACTAGGCCGACCCTATTACATATGTATTTACACATTAAATGTACATTTAGGCCCATATATGCCCCCTTTGGTGTCATATCATATACATTTAGCCATATATATGCCCCCCTTGAGTCATAACACATTATGGAGGCCAATTCACTTGGTCTAATTTAAGGCAGGGTAGAGAACGTATATGAACCTGATTGGATAGATTTTATGGCCCCAGAGAAGGGCTCACTTTTGCAGGGAATCTCTAACATGTAGATGTTTTGATCGAAGAAGGGGCTTTGGATCACTTCCCCATATGTACTACTATTTATTTTGGCCAGAGTTAGGATGATTTTACTTTCTCTTGCTTCAGGGTTAACATATCGCATTTAGATTCTGAGGAATTTTGTAAACTGGTCCATAGAGTTTGGAATCTTTCCCCCATACCTCAAGGGAAGAGGGAAAATTTTCTGGTGGGAGTTTACTATTTGTAGAGTTATTAAATTCATTAGAGGTTGGGGAACAATGGTGGCCGGTACAATAAAACAGGTGTAACATCCTCATTTTTAATCCCCAATTTAGCGATGTATAATGTAAATACTATGTACGACTACGGGCCCGACTATGTAATATGTAAACATTGTATATCAAAATAATAAAATAAATGTAACGTCGACTGCAGACATACATGAATGGAGTAACGGGCACTAAGTTTCCACAAGAGAGGGGGGGGAGAGGGTCCAAGGGAAAATATTCATGGGTATTAATCCCAACCCACTTTTAAATTTTTTGTTTGTTTGTTTGTTTGTTTGTTAGTTTGTCCGTGACATGTGGGACTAACCTGTGGCTAAGAAACCGCGACTGAGGGGCATATAAGCTGTCAAAATCACCCGGGGATCGCACCCGGCCTGAGCCACACCAACCCTTAACATGGCTGGATTTTTTGTCCCCGCATGTTTCGAACCGGTGACTTTAACATCACGGAGTGCCTTAATAACACACTCTGTCACCGAATGTCCTACACCTCGGGGACCACTTTTTAAAATTATTATTGTGTATGAACCTTCTAATTTTCTAGAGTGTATCAAAGCCCCAATCATTAAACACATGTAAGAGGGTAGTTGTGAAAAGTCACTTCACATGGTTAGTGAAAGCATGGTGGATGAGTACAATCAACATTGGGGAATGTAAGAGTCAGTTTTCATGGGTAAAAGAGAAATTCAAATAGGTAGTGTAAACATTTTTACATGCATTTTTTGGAGCAGTAAGGGAGGAGTGAGTGTTGGAGCTTGAAGGAAGCCATAGTAGGTGATGTGGGTAGCTTGTGAGAGTTGTGAATGCTTGAAGAAGCAGGATGTTAGACCTATAGAGTGAGATTTATGTGTAAGAAATTACCTTAGTGCAGTGAGCTTGTTGCTGTGAGTTTTCATGTGGCAGCTAGCATCTTTGAAGTCCCCAACAAGAGAGATTCATAGCCAATCTATGTTGGAGCCTTGGAGGGAAGTGGGAAGGCTCGAGGGATTGCGTGCATTGAAGGGGGATCCCATTCCTTGAGTTTTGCAGGTTGAGGGGAAGAGAGCTGGAGGATTGAGATAACCACAGGAAAAATTAGCTTGGTGTGGGTTGTATTGGGCTATGAGTAGATAGTTGAGAGACACCCTTTTCTTTTGGATTCCTAGCCTTAGCTCGAGGGTGATTTACTACTGATGTTTGGAGCAACAAATCTATGGTTGGGTGGAATGTCCTTCCTCTGCAGTTGATTGCACATTTGCTGCTAAAAGATAAGTGTTTTATCTTTGGTTCTTACTTTTATTCATGGGTTTAGTTTGTTGCGCATAAATTTTTTGTTTTAGTGAATTATATGTTGCTATGTGTATGTTCAATGGGATTGCATTCATGTTTTTATAATTCTATTAGATACATTTTAAATCTGGGATGCATGCATTGATTTAATTGCTATCAGTTTTTTTTAATGGGTTTAGTAGTGGGGACGCTACAGAGTGGTATCAACATTGTAGGTTAAAACATTGGGCTTGCAAGGGCCTACTACAGAACAACATGAGGCTATTTGTTTGGTATTGGGTGAAATTGATTTCACCCAGCAGAAAATTATGGGGTTGAATCCCCCCCCACAAATCTTGTGTTGGCATTGGGGGTTATCCCTGTGTAGTGACTTGTTAGCTAACATGGTCAAATTTGGCCTGGACATTCGAGTTGGGATTTTTCATGATGGCCATGAAAATTGCGCGCTCGAAAATCCAGAAAATCATCTAAGTGTCGAAAAGTTTCCAAGTCACCGATACTGTGTATCGAGGAGGAAAGAACATCCTTCATCGATATGTCGACAAAAGATGATCTTCCAAGTTGTTGATATATCAACGCAGGAAGATCTTTTGAAGTCATTTATATAGTGTGTATCACCGAGGAAAGAAGATCCTTCATCGATACATCAGTGAAGGAAGATCTTTCAAAGTTGTCAATATGTTGGCGAAGGAAGATCTTTTCAAGTCGCCAATATAGTGTGTATTGGTGAGCAAAAGACATCATCCATTGATACGTCAGTGAAGGAAGATCTTTCTAAGTCGTCGATACGATGGCGAAGAAAGATCTTTCCAAGTCGCCAATACGTCGGCAAAGGAAGATCTTTTGAAGTCACCGATATAGTGTGTATTGATGATGAAAGTGGATCTTGTGTTGATATGTCGGCGAAGCAAGATATTCTCGAGTCATCGATAAGTTGGTGGAGAAAGAAGATCTTTCATCAATACGTTGACGAGGAAAGAAGATTCCACATTGAAATGTTGGCGAAAGGAAAAGATAGGAGATCGTCAATAAAGGAAAAGAAGAGAGAGAAGAAGAGAAATAAGAGAATAGAAGAAGAGGAAAAAAAGAGGAGAGAAGAGAAAGAAGAAAGAGAAAAGAGAAGAAAAGGAGAGAATAAGAGAAGAGGAGAAAATAGAAAAGTTAAAAAAAAAATTTGGAGCCAAAAACTTGTTTTGGCCATAACAGGAACAATTCAACTTAGATTCAAATGAAATTTAAGGGGTATGTCCAAAGTGACGAGGGCTACACTAGTGCCAATGAAGGCTACTAACTAATTTTTCTTTCATATTTTGAGAAATGAAAATTAGTGGCTTTTGAGGATCTGGGTCAAGCTCAGTAACCAGGGCCCCGAAAATGGTGAAATTCTTATAGGGAGTCCAAAAAGAAGACATGAAGATACTCATGTGTTCTCCTAGAAAAATTCAAAGGGAGTTGGTGTGGAGATACCCAAATAGGGAAAAATCCGCTATTCCTGGGAACTTTCTGGGGATTTATGAAATCTTTAGGAGAGGAAAAGGGACCCCAGAGCCCCAATCTAGAAAATTTTATGAAGTCAACATTTTATCTAATCATCAATCTAGACAACTTTGCCTTGAGGGGGTTTTTGCCAGTTTTTCTTTGTTTGAGAGATAACCATTTTTTATTGGAGGAAATGTATAAGGACAAAATTGCCAAATCTAGATTGATGTAGAAGTTGGATTGAACATCGGATCACAAATCCAATAGTTGTTGTGTATTCAAAATTAGGAATACTATTAGTGCCCAATATAAAAAATTTCCTAGTTCTCGCCAAATTTTCTTCTATAAGAGGCTAAATTTAGCCCTTGAGATTTTTGTTACTAGTGAAACAATTCCAAGAAGGGGTAAAACTGTTGATTTCAGAGAGCCATAAATTTCACCTCAAAAATCAGATTGAAACATAAGTACAACCATCATAAATCTAATGAAGAAGAGAATACATTTTAAAGCTCAAAATTTTGATTTGTTTATCAGTGCTCTTCGAAAAAATAAGGGTAAAGCAAGGTTTGTAGCTTTATTAACGACAATTTTATAGCATGCATAACTCTAACAACAATTGTTGCATGCACATTTCTTGCAAAATTAAAGGTATACGAAAAAAACAATATTACCAACTTAACGAGAACTTTGTTGAGTTCTCATTTTTTCAAGGGTCACATTTTTTACCTTGTTTTTAAAATGGTGCTACCGGTAGCACCCCCTCCATTTTTAGGTGGTATTTTGATATTTTAAATTTTCTGATCCATAATATTTCCACTATTTTTTTTAATGCTTATTTTTCATCTATTTTCAATTTTTTTATTATTTTTTTTCAACGGTGTTTTTAGTCAATTTTCCATACTTCTTTCAATCTTAAAAATATATTTTACCATTTAATTTTTTGAAATTAAGATTTTTCATATAATTGTGTCTCAATTAATTTATAGTTCCATTTTTATTTTTTTTGTAAGTTAGGATTTGTATTAAAACCTGCTGAGCAAAAAAATTACATCTTTCATGCTATCATAGGACGCTGTGACAACATTGCCCTGGTGGGAAACCAATGTTGCCACATGGCCATAAAATTCTTAATGTCCATGAAAAACTTGCAAAGCTGTAAGAACAAAGAACAAAAGGATCTAGATCTAGTCTGCCACGCAGGGAAAAGGTTTTGTTGGCTAGACTGTACAAATCAAAACCAAAAAGTTAGACTATGCTAAGGCTGAGAATTCCTAGATTTGAGAAGCCGCGCAGGGAAAAGAGCTTGTGAATTATACTAGTTGAAAACATAAAAAACACAAGAAACCTGAGCCAGAAGGGGCTAGTCAGCACTGGGGTCGAGCCTCTGCTCATTCTGTCATTCTTGCACGGTATCTCTGCCTAGCTTGCCTTTGTCCGAGATAGCCTGTCTGAGATCCTGAAGAAAATTCATCAAAATCTCCTCTCGGCACCACCGCTCTTCTTCCATGTGCTCCATGCCTTTGATGACGCCCTTAATTTCCTCAATTCCTTGCTTGATTTCATCCAAGGACTCCTCGACAACGTTCCTTCCAGTGCAACGGGAGCAAGCAGAAGAAGGCGAAGGAGGTGGAGGTGAGTTTGAGGAGGAGGTGGGGGAGTCGGAAAAAGGAATGGGGGAGGACAAAGAAGAGAGAGGAGTTGAGGGAACAAGGGAGGTGGAGGTGGACACTGGCTGGGGGGTGATGGGCTAAGCTGAGGGAGTTACCATGACTGTCGAACCATTTGACGTGACAAACATAAGGAGATGACAACGGAGGCAGATAATGAGTGGTGGCCCGAGGAGGAAAATTAGGTGTGGAGGAAGGAGTGAGAGCGATGAGAGGCTCCAGGGTGGAGGCACACTCAGGGTTTTGAGGAGAACTCAGACGAACCTATTGGCCATGCTCTCTCGTGCCTCTTCCATAAGTAGCATACCAGGCCATGCCCCTTTTCGACTTACCTCTAAGTCGAGGCATCGAGAAATCCACCTAAAACCATATGAGGAGCACGTGAAAGTTGTGAGAGTTGTTGTTCGAAGGGCGCGAGACCAACCAGACACAAAAGCAGTGACTGACCAGAGGATAAGTGCTAGGCGCAAAAGGCCGAGTGCACCGCAAAAACTCGAGCCAAAGGTAAGAAACTGGACCAAATTCCGAAGGAGGCCAAGACATTAGAGGCCAAGGGCTTGAATGAGCCATGGCACTCCAGAGTGCAGGCCTAAAACCACCAAGTCGGGGAGGGTGATGGGACTGTGACTGCGTCCAATCCATTACCATTAATGTTCCCACAAATAGAGGCGCTAACACATTAAACCAAACCAGAATCGAATGAATGCTGAGGAGCGACGACCGATGTGTTAAATTCATGAATTAATGGTGAAGGTTGAGTGCGCCTGAGCTGGCTCGAGGTGGCGGGAGACTAGGCCATGTGTCCTCCTAGTTGGTTGTCCACATGTCTTGTCTGTAATCACCCCATTTGGGAGTATAGTTCCATAATTTTAAAATATAGTGGAAAACATCATTTTTAACAAATTGTTTACCTTTACTTCAATACATAAAAAATTATTTTAATTAAATAACACTATTTTTGAATATTTAACAAAAAAAAATATAATTTTATTTTATTTTTATAAATTAAAAACTAAAAAAGCTAAGGAAAAGAAAACAATTGAAATTAATAAAAAATAAAAATAAAAAAATTTAAAAGCAAATTTATATTAAAAAAAATAAAGAAAAACTTAAAAAAATGAAAGGGCAAAAAAATAAAAAAAATTAATATTATATATAAAT
>JZKD02S2239232.1:418137-429320 GCA_000966675.3 Picea glauca | reverse complement strand
AGTGAAATTAGAATCATAAAGTAAAGTATGAGGGTAAAAGTCTTCCCCCTTTGTGCTTAGAGACTCATAAGCACATGGGGACCACTTTCCAAGGTATCCAAATCTCAACACATCTCACATCTCAAGCAGGTGTTAGAGACTTTGAAGAAGCACCAATTGTTGGCTAACCTCAAGAAATGTGAGTTTCTTAGCAGACTTTGGTGTATTTTGGGTATGTGATCGATGGAGGGGAGCTCAAGATAAATCTCGTAAAGATGGAGGCCATCGTGAAAATGCCAGTTCCTACAAATGTCACTGAAGTTAGGAGTTTTGTTGGGGCAACACAGTACTTGCGGAAGTTCATAGATTCATTTTCAATGGTAGTTGCACCACTCCACACCATAATAACGAATGTTAAGAGTTTCTAGTGGGGAAAAAATCGAAAGAAGGATTTCAATGAGATGAAAAGAAATATTAGTCAAACACCAATTCTCCCATCACCAAACTTACAAAATCCTTTTGAAGTGGAGATAGATGCAAGTGGGTATTCCATGGGAACAGTTTTGTTGCAAGGAGGAATGTCTCTATGTTATAATTTTGAAATATTTCATGGGGTAGTTTTCAACTACCCTACCTACGACAAGGAACTCTATGTCGTGGTTCAAGCTATCAAGAAGTGAAAGATCTATCTGATGGAAAAATAAACTATCATCCACACAGATCACCAACCACTACAGTGTTTGCAGGCCCAAAGTAAGATACAACAAACTAGACATTACAAATGGATGGGGTTTTTACAACACTTTCATCTAGTCATAAAGTATAAGAAGAGAAACATAAACAATTTGGAAGAAATGATTTCAAGGCCACACACAACACATCCAAGATTACATATTTGGGAACTTTGATGCACATGAATCCTTTTACCCATGATGCATATAGATAGGGATACACAAAAGATGAGGACTTAAAGGAGGTGTTTCACTAGGTACAAGGCGAAATTCATATAGAAGAAGGTGACGACAAGACTGACTATCATTTTCAGAATGGGTTACTCTATAAGCTTGACAAGCTCCGTGTCCCTAAATTTGAACTACTGTAGCTTATAAGAGAGGCTCATACCTCCAAGGTTGTAGGACATTTTGGTGTTAGGAAGACTATTTCCAACTTACAGAGGTATGTGCACTGGCCCAAAATGCAAGAAGATGTAGTACAATATATTAGGGGATGTATACTTTGTTGTACCAAGAAACCTAGTAACAAGAAGAAAGGTTTATACCATTCCTTACCTGTACCCACTCGACCTTGGGAAAACATTTCCATGGATTTTGACCAAGGGATACAACTTACAACACATCTGTTGTAACTTCCTCTTCTTTCTCTCACATTCTCCTCTCTCAGAATACAATATTCACATTCATCTACTGCCACAATACAACTCCCTCATACATAAAATAGGGTTTCCTTCTAGGGAAAAAAACCCTAACATAACTTCTACCACCAAATCTGTGACCTTATAATGAATGGTTCAGATTGACTATGAAAATAAAATATTTGAATTGCATTAAAAGAATTTCAACCAAGAATTGTGTATCCTACAGTTTCTTTGATTTGCATAAAAAAATAGGAATATAATCAATATTCACAACCAACAGTTATGAGGATGATGCCCCTAATGGTGAAGGTGTAGGGGAAACAATTTATTGGATCTTGTTATAGTACATACATTTGATGGATGAGGAGGTTTCATTATCAACATGGGACCACAATACGTTCCAAGCAATGTAGAGTCTTTGAATACTCCCATACATACATTCATGAACAAAGAAATGGCATGGTTCCCTTCAACTACAATCAAGACATTATCGATGTTGATTTGTTCTTTTGGATCATAATAATTTATTTGGTCAATGGTAATGATCTTTCCTTCATGTGGGAATCTTATGGTATAGAAGATAGGATGCAACAACCTTCATAGAATACATGTAACTATGAACTAAAATAATGTTATAGTCAAATGGGGTGTTTACAACATCCACATCAATGAGAACTTGTTTACCATCTAACTATATGTGAACATTATGATACAATCCTTCAGGTTGGGAAGGGAAACCATCATACACGTGAAGGGTGATTGTATATTTCACAATATTGGGAGATCCTATTTTTTTCCAAATGCTATTATACATAATGAAATTGGATGCACCCTGTTGGCATAGGGGAAGACCCAGGGTTTAGCTCCAAGAGTGCACCAACAAGCCCTAACTACTGGCCCTTTCAGCAACACCTGCAAAGCAGATGCAGTCTCACCCGAAGCAGTTATGAGGGGGTTGTAGGACATAGATGTCTACAACCAAGGGGGATATCAAGTGGATCTAATGCAATAACAACATAACATTCGTATATCAGATCTATTTTGCACATCTACTTATCAGATCTAAAATAGTACTGCAATCACAGTATATCAATGACAGAGATAGAAGATCAATCACACACAACAAAAAATATACGTGGTTCACTCTCTCTCTAGGGCTACGTCCACAGAATAGTGATATAATATGTTAAGGTAAAGCATACAGTTCTTATCTGCGCCCTTAGCTAGCAGATCTTCTCTCTTCTCCTCTCTTTCTCTCCCCTCCCTACGCACCCAGCTGCAGGGTTGATCTTCGCACCCAGCTGAAGATCTTACAATCCAGAAGGCTCTTGTACTCAACACTTCTCTCTCACACAATACTCTTCTCTCAACCAACTCAATACCAACAACAAAAATAACAATATTATTGTACAAACCCAAAGTATCAACCCAACCTAGGCCCTTTAGACCTCTATTTATACATTACAATAGCTCACCGACAGCCTTAGGCCAAAACTTAGACGTCCAAAACCCTAGATACCAAAACCCTAGGTGTCTAAAACCCTAAGTCAACTTGACCCATATTTTTAGGGATTTGCCAGCCTGTCTTTCCTTCCTTCTCGCGCGGTGCTCCAAAGTATCTAACGGTGGATTTTTCCTCTTGCTGACCTGTCCACGGTCCTTCTTCCTTGCTTATCTGTCGTCCCCGATATCCTCTTCCAACGACTTTCTTTCTCGGGCTTCGCTCCATCTTTTCCGCTCTTTTGCTCACTTCGACCCAGTATTAGTCACTGTGTCTTCTGTGAAGTTCACTTTCTCCCTTTTCTTCCTTGATCTTCGCTTCCTTCCATAACCAAGGGCCAACAGGCCCCCAACACTCACTTGTGACTCGTCCCGAGGCACTTCAGATCTGAGCTTCATGTTTTACTTCGACTCCAAACTGCGTAGTGCAACCTCTGCTTCTTGCTTGATGCCTCCTTTTCCTCCCTTGTGCAGACTGTATTTTCTGTGTCTGGTACCCAGTTTCAACTGCACCTAGTACCTAGACTCTTTTCTTCATGTTTTCACTGAGAGCTACGAGGCAACTTTTTGTTATAGTACAACTTCAGCCGACTCCCATTCACTAATCCTTCCTTCCATTCTCCATTCAACATTTTCATTTGCGCAACTCCTCCTTCTGTAACATAAATGATCTCGTATGGCCCTAGCCAATGCGTTCTGAACTTTCTAGGATGTTTTATGAACTTGTTGTCATAGACTAGCACTAGGTCTCATTGTCTGAATGCCTTCTTCTTGATATGCCTATCATGATAGGCCTTCTCTCTTTCCTTTTGAACCTGTTGATGGAATCCTACAATGAATTTGTCTTCTTCCAATTCAACCAAATGTGCAAGCCTCTCTTGAACAACTCCAGTGTCATCCATATCTATAAAGGAAACTATTCTTAGGCTTGGTACCAAATATTCCATTAGAACAACAACTTCAAGACCATATACCAACTTAAAAGGTGTCTGCATTGTTAGCTTCTTGCAAGTTTTTCTATGGGCCCAAAGTACCACTGGTACTCTTAAGTCCCAATCATATCTATTCACATAGAAAATATTTGTGAGCACAGTCTCCAAGATCTTGTTGAATGCTTCAACTATTCCGTTTGCTTGAGGATGGTACTATGTGCTCTTTTGATGGTGGACTGTAAATTCTTCAGTCAAGGCTTCAACTGTATTATTGATGAAATGTGTTCCTTGATCACTCATAAGGATATTTGGGCATCCAAACTTGGTTATGATGTCATAAAATATGAAGCGCACAACTATAGTTGCACTACAGTCCTTGACTGCTCTTGCTTTGACCCATCTAGTCAAGTATTATGTTGCTGTAATTTTGTACCTTGCTCCCGTGCACTTTCCTGGTGGGTTTATAGGTCCAACAAAGTCAATGGCCCATTTCTCAAATGTTTGTAGGGTCAGTTGTGGTGCTAATGGAATTTCATCTCTTTTGGATGGTTTCCCAACCCTCTGGCATACATTGCAGGCTTTGGAATAGTCTTTAGCATCTCTGTGTAAAGTAGGCCACCAAAGACCAGCTCTAAGAACCTTCTGCATAGTTTCTTTCCCTACATAATTTCCTCCTGCGATTCCTTCATGAGATTCTACAAGGATCAATGGTCGTTCTGCCTCCATAACACACCTTCTCAATATCTCATCAGGTTCCGTCTTGTATAGATGTTCGACGATAAGTGAGAAATCTGCAACACACACTACTAGCTGTTTCTTCTGAGGAATTGTATACTCACTAGGTGCCATTCCTGTTGATAGGAACTGGACTATCTCTGCGAAGTGGTCATCGATATTTCTAATGGCTAGTAGCTATGAATTTGGTAGTGTATCCTCCAAACTAGTTGGATCTTCTCCATGTTCCAACCTTGATAAGTGGTCATGACCTTTGTTCATTCTCCCTGGCTTTACTATAATCTCAAAATCATATTCTTGAAACAACAGAATCCATCTGCATATTCTCCCCCCCAACACTAGCTTGTTGACCAGGTACTTCTGGATGGAGTGATCAGTAAACATTTTAAAGTTTCCTCCCAACAATTAGTGGCGAAATTTCTGCAGTGCATACACCATGGCTAATCCCTCTCTCTCAGTAGTGGTATAATTAATCTCAGCTGTAGATAGCTTCCTGCTAGAAAAGGATAATGGGTGGTCAATGTTTCCTATTCCTGGTTGTGCCAGCACAACTCCCAATGCAATGGATGATGCATCAACATGCACATGAAACTCCTTGGTCCAATCTGGGAAAACCAGAATGGGCACAGTAACCATTTTCTGTTTCATTGTGTCGAAGCTTTGTTGGCATTCTTCTGTCCAACTAAACTGACAATCCTTCTTCAATAGATTCTCCATGGGCGCTGTAATCTGAGCATATCCCTTAATGAACTTTTGTAGTATCCTATGTGTCCCAACGTAGTGCGCAACTGTTTGAATGACGTAGGAGGGGGTAGATCAACTATAATGGAAATTTTGGATGGATCTACCAACAATCCTTGCTTGCATACAATATGACCTAATAACACGCCAAATGGTGAAAATAAAATGCATTTCTTCAGGTTCAAATCAATTCGACACTGCCTGCATTTATCCAACATTAGCCTTAGACATTCAATGTGATTTTTCAATAAGATAAAAACAGTCCAATCATCAAAGTATGCTTCTAAAAATTTATGCAGAAATTCCTTGAATGCTTCGACCACCACCATGGAAAAGATGGCTGGGGAATTCTTCAATCAGAATGGCATCACTGTATATGGGTAGGATCCCCATTCTATTGCAAATGTGGTCTTATGGCATTCTTCCTTGGCTATCCAGATTTGATGGTATCCTGAAAATCCATCTGTAAAAGAATATACTTCCTGGCCTTCCACATTATCTAACACTTCGTTAGTGAATGGTGTAGGGAAGGGGTAATGAAAACAAGCATCATTCAGCTTCCTGAGATCTATGCATATCCTGATTTCTCCTATTTTTTTGTCTTTCACCACCATAGGGATTATCCACTCCGACTCTTCGATAGGTTCTATAATTCATGCTTCCAACATTATGTCAAGATCAATATTCACTTTCTCTTTGTATTTGGGGTTAAGCCTGTAGGGTCGCTGTTTGACTGGTCTTGCATCTAGTTTCAAAGGGATCCTCATCTCACCCATAGGCCCTTTAATGCCCTTCATATCAGTGAACTAGGTCAGAAACAAGTCCTAATATTCATGCAACAACTCATTAATCTTATCAATGGTAGCAACATCCCAATAATCCCCAACATTTGCAAACTTTGGTGTCTTCTCTGTTCCAATGTTGACTTTCTTAATCTTGATTTGTTGTCCAATGAATGGAAGCTCAACTCCTAGTCCTTCCACATCTCTCTGGCCTTCTGTTTTTGCGATGTTCACCTTCCTTGGATCATTGTCTTCATCGACATTGATGTTGTAACAAACTTGCAGTTTTTGGAGAGGCATAGTGCATTCATCCTCTTCTTGTTCCAAGGGAAGGCTAGATACCTCCTCGAATAATTTTTTTCTCACAACCTATAATTCTTGATCTACTAATGGATATTGACTTTCAAATAAGAAGGTGGTTACAAAATTCTAAGTCATACCTTCCCAATTTGTAGTGACGAGACATAGCTCTGCTTGAAGGTACCAGTTGATAGGTGTCGTGTCCAGCGTGTTGATGAATTTTTGTACCCACTGTTCTTGTGAAATGTCACTCTAGGCCTCTTCGCAGCCTCACACATGGTCCTTTGGGCAGCTTCAACCTATGTATCTTAGTTCGCATCTTTTGAGTTGTGTTGAGAACCTCACTGTCATCAAAGTACGACATTGTGTCTAGTCTGTGATATTACTTTTGTGCGTCCCCCACCATCTTGCTGGTGTGGCTTTCAAGGGCTCATCCATTTCCAATAACCTAGGTTGTGTTGGTACACTTTCTTCAAATTCTGATAGGAAGGATTCTAACGGATTCAGACCATCAAATGTGGGTAGGTTACTTACTGTTGTGCCAATCCAGTGAACTTCTCTGGTTAATCTAGCACATCTCCTTGTAGAGACTTCATACATCTGGTTCTTCTAGTTCTCTAGTGCTTCTTCTGAGTCTGATGAACATGCATTGTCACTTCACCATCTTATATTCCCATCGGCTATAGGATTAATGTAATCCTATTGTCTGGCTGTTAGTTTATATATGTTTTCCAGTTCATATGCACAATCTTCTTCTCTGATGGGCTCTGTGTATTGCTGAACTTCATTTGGATATAAAGGTGTGATGACCCTAAGGCCATCTCCTTCAAAAATCATACATATTTTTTTTAAATCAACCACAGTGGAGTTATTGAAAGCCCAATCAATTCCTAGCAGCACAGGGTAAGGGAAATTGTCATCAACTATTTCAATTACCTCAAAATCTGCAAATGTTCTTACTCCATCAATGTCCACAGGGACATGTTTCAATCGTCCAAATGGGTTGACAGCTTGTTGGTTAGCCATCCTAAGCCTGATAGGGGAATATATCAACTTCGGTTTTCCCATCTGTGCCCAGGTTTGCTTCGTCATGACATTGACCTCCGACCCTGAGTCGAGGACCACATAGTCTATCTCATACTCTTCTATTTGAGAATTCAACTGTAATTATTTATTTTTCCTTCCCTTCTTACTGATTTGGTGTATTTCCCTATTCAATAAGGGGTCTATCTTTCCTAGCTCATGTTGTCTGATTAAATTTTGTAATTCTTGTACAACGCTTTCATCTTGAATCAACTTAATACAAGTATGTAAAAAGTCCATGATCTTGCGTACCTCTTTTCCTTTTCTTGGCGAAGTAGACTGATCAAATGCACGAGGCACTCCATACTCTCTTACTTCTGGTTTTGTCTTCGATGAAGAATCTTGGTCTCCTCTGAACTCTGCTCTTGCTTCCTCAAATATTTGTCTTTCTTTCTTTGCATCAAACATTTGTGTCTTCTCTATATCTTTCCTGATCCCTGGGTCTTCTGTAATCTTCCCTTGGGTTATTCTGTCATCTCCTATAATAGCGCCTCCTTTGGTTATAATAGTGACTCTAGGGTCTTCTCCGTGAGGTTCAACATAGATCAATTGCACTTGCAGGTTCTGCTAAGGTCCTCGTCTTTCTTTAAGCTTGGCTAGCAGCACAGGACAATCTTCTATAACATGATCAAACGATTTGCAGTAGCTGCAAGTGGTACAAGGGTTCTGACAATCCCTTGCAAGGTGTCTTGGCTATGCACAGTTATAATAGATGATGTGTCCTTGGCCTCAACTCATTCCTCCTCGTCTTCTTCCTCAGAATCCATCGTGAGGATTGAAGTTTCCTGTCCTAGGAGAGTTATACTGCGTAGTGTTTCCTTCTTGCTTTACTTCGCCTTGAATCTTATATATGTCTCTTGACCTTTCCTGCATGATATCATAAACCCTACAATCCCTATCATCATGTCCTATGGACTTATAGAATGTACAATACAAATTTGTAGGTGTTTGGACATACTTTTGCATATAATAACACTCACCAGTATGATGTCTGTTTATGCATACCTCGCTTTAGGGTAAGGTGACTTGCTTCAAGGGGATTAGAGCTCCAGAAGCCAAGTATTCATTGAATAGAGGGAAGTGTTCCTTATCATGGCCTTCTTATCTTCATCTGACACACCATATGTCTTCTCTTTTATCTTTTCCCTTGTCTTTCTTCATATCTTCGACCTATAGAGACAAACTAGTTAGATGACTCAAGATTTGGCTCATACATGAGCTAGATTCTCCCATAGGGGATGATTCTAGCTTCATGGCGATCTCCAAAGCCTCAGCCTGTGAAGAAATCTTCTGTTGCATCAGGGGAAATTTAATGTGTGGTAGAAGGGCATCAATGAAACATTCCTTGTTCTGTTCGTCTGGGATCTGAAAAGTCAATCGACATGTTAAGGTCTTGAATCTCTGATCGAACTCCCAAATAGGTTCAACTACCTTCTGCTTGATCTCTTTCAACTCTGTAATACATTGTGACTCCGACTTAAGTTTCTTGAATTCTACAATTAGCGCGTTCTTGCTTTGATTCAATGGCTTATGTTGTGCAAGTCCTTGGACAAATTTCATGTACCAACTTAGTGCATGATCTTTGAGAGTTGTACTGAACTGAGTTCTTTTGACAACTTCATCTATGACATTCTTAATATTCCATATGGATTCACATATAAACTAGTGCTTATCAGGATCTTCAGATCCATCTCCCCTAAATATAGGGAGTCTCATCTCATCTACCATAGATCTTCCTAGGGTTCTTGACTGAATATGTGGTAGACTACTATTGATAGTGCTCTGGACGCTCTGGTGACTAGGATTACTCTAGTTTCTTAATACTGAATCAATAGGAAGGATAACAGTACTTACTTCGATGGTCTGTGCAGTTTTTGAGGTTTCAGGTTCTCCTTGGTGAAGATCTGCAGCTTTTCCTTCCTCTTCCCTAGCGGGTTCTGAATGTTCTTCGTCTGTCAGTTCTACTTCTTCTCCATTGTAGAAATCCTCCTCCCCGTAGTTCTTCTTAAACAGGTTCACAATATGAACTTCTTTGAATACTCTCTCACTACACGTATGTCCAGCTTCTGTGTCGTTGTCGCTATTCGAATTTTTGAACATTATCCTTTCTTGATCTGACCAGTTTATTATGTCTTCAAGATGTTCTTCTCATGCAATAGCATCTTGATTCTCATCTTCAGAAAATGAAAAAATTTCCCTCTGGGTCCCTTAAATAAATATCTCTCTGCTTGTTTGTATGATTCTACTCTGTCAACAACAAACTCTTTGATGTACCCTTCAATGGTTCTATCAAACCAGTGATCTACTGCTCGTGATATAGTGTTATCAACTCTCTTGACCTTCTTGATCAAATCCGATGTCCAAATCACAGGAGGTCTAGATCAGATCTCGAATTGGGTATCTGCTAATCTAGCTAGCCACTCATATAGATCTTGATGGATCCCTCCAAAGAATATCTCGTGTATATCGGTGAAGATATATTTCTCCAACTAGTCTTCTGAACTAAGATTAGGGTTCTTGTTATGGGCTTAAGTGAAGTCCTTCTCTTGATATTCTATTCACTTTTGAATCTTTGTATTCGATGGAAACCACCTTGACATTCCTTCAAGAAGATTCTAGTTCCGAAAACGGAACCATTTTTTGGCATAGGGGGAGACCCATGGTTCATCTCCAAGAGCACACCATCAAGCCCTAACTACTGGCCCTTTCAACAACACCTGCAAAGTAGATGCAGTCTCATCTGAAGCAGTTATGAGGGGGTTGCAGGACAGAGATGTCTACAACCAAGGGGAATATCAAGTGGATCTAATGCAAGAACATCATAGAATTCATATATCACTTATCAACTTAGATATATTCTACACATATACTTATCATATCTAAAACAGTACTGCAATCACAATATATCAATGACAGAGAAAGAAGATCAATCACACACAACACAAAATATACGTGGTTCACCCTCTCTCTAGGGCTACGTCCACAGAACTATGCTATAATATATTAAAGTAAAGCATATAGTTCTTATCTGTGCTCTTAGCTAGCATATCTTCTCTCTTCTCCTCTCTTTCTCTCCCCTCCCTGTGCACCTAGCTGCAGGGTTGATCTTCGCTGGAGGGCACTTAGGATTTTTGAAAACCTACCATAGGTTCAAGAAGGAATTTTTTTGGGATGGAATTAAAATTGATGTTTAAAGGTTTTTCATAGAATTTTCGGTTTTCCAACAAAATAAGGTGGAAACAATTAAGACCCCAGGTCTTTTACAACCATTAGCCATCCCAAGTCAGTGTAGGGAGGAGGTTTCCATGGATTTCATAATAGGGTTACCAAAGTTTGAAGGAAAGAGTGTCATCATGGTGATTGTTAATAGACTCACCAAGTATGCACACTTTTGTGCACTCTCTCATCCCTTCAAAGCCAGTACAATTGCCACCACATTCATGGAGATAGTTCAAAAGCTACATGACAGACCAAAGATTATTGTAAGTGAGAAATATCCCATCTTCGCTGTAAATTTTGGACATAATTATTTTCTTGTTTGGGTATTCAATTGGCTCATAGCTCATCCTATCATCCTCAATCTGATGGAAAAACCGAGATAGTGAACATATGCCTATAAGGCTACCTTCGTTTCTTTGTACCTGATAAACAAAAACAATGGTTCAAATGGTTACCCTTGGCAGAATGGTGGTATAACACTTCCTTTCATACTGCAACAAAAATGACACCATTTATGGCACTCTATGGATACCACCC
>JZKD02S2239232.1:386748-401101 GCA_000966675.3 Picea glauca | reverse complement strand
GCGAACTATTTCCAAAAATGTGATTTTGAGAAAATGATAAATGTAACCTTCTTCTGGAAAATGTTCTTATTGAAGAGTTTGATATTCTATCATCATGACATAATCGTAGTATCATATTGATAACCAAAAATGTGGATAACAACGGGGTGGCCATGCTGAGTGAGAATGACACCCACCACATAGTCTGAAGCATCTGTCTCGATCTCAAAGGGTTTCTACAGGTCTTGTAGTGAAAGTACTGGGGCTGAGCACAAGTGCTATTTCAAATCGTCGAACACTTGTTGTTGGGACTGGCCCCATGCAAATTTTTCCTTACCACCAACCCTGGTTATTTGGCTGAGGGCCCATGCAATATGGGATAATCCTAACATGAACCTATGGTAGAAATTGGAAAGGTCCAAGAAGCTATGAATCTTAGTGAGTGTGGTTGGGGCTGGCTAGTCACGGATGACTTGGATCTTGGATGGATCCACATATATGCCATGTTGATCAATTATGTATCCCAGGTAATGGACCCTGTCCATGCTGAAGGATCATTTTTCCAAGTTGGCATATAGCTTGTGCTTCTGCAGGGTGTGAAGAACCTGCTAAATATGATGCAAGTGTTCGGCCCAAGTCTTGCTGTAAATTAGAATGTCATCCAGATACACCACTACAAAAGTATTGGTGAATGGTCGCAAGATATCGTTAATCATCCTCATGAAAGTGGCTAGAGAATTTTTCAAACCAAAGGGCATGACCAACCATTCAAAAAGGCCTTCCTTTGTCTTGAAGGCGATTTTCCATACATATGTTTGTTCTATCGGGACCTGGTGGTAGCTAAATTTCAAATCAATATTACTGAAGTATTTGGCCCCCGTAAGTTGATCAAGGAGGTCATCAATTCAGGGAATCGGGTATTGGTTTCTGACTGTGATTTCATTTAGAGCTTGGTAATCAATGCAGAGTCACCAGGTTCCATATTTTTTTTGTACTGGCACGATTAGGCTCCCGCAAGGTGATGAGCTGTGACATATGTGCCCCTTGTGGAGCATTTCTTGGATCTGTTGCTTGATCTCCTCATTCTCTAACAGAGAGCGATGATAGACTGGCCCATTAAGCAACGGTGTGTTGGGGGTCATATCGATGGGGTGCTTGACTTGGTAGTGCAAAGGTACCCCGATAGGTGAGGAGAATATATCTAAGTATTCTTCCATGACCTTATCTACTTTCTTCTGCTATGTGGGGAGGTCGGACGCAGAGACCCTGGATGTGGCTATGATCTTTCTCTTATTATGAGAGCGAATCATGAAGAAGACAAACTTCCCTGTATAAGAGATGAACTTCCTACATTGCTTAGCAGAGATCAAGGAAATAACACTAGGTCGGACTGCCTTGGGTATCCTGTACAATTTCCTGTTCAAAGTAACAATAACACTACGAGGCCTAGACTCATATACAACATGACGTTTCCATAAATAAGGTTGGCCCAAAAGAAGATCACAAACTTCCATAGGAGCAACATCACACAATACCTTGTCTTTGAAGGGCTTGATGCTGTATGATAGTCGACACTGTTGGCTGACACGGAGATCGCTTCCTTGGTGTAGCCATCCAATGGTGTAGGGTTGTGGGTGCAGTGTTTTCGGAAGGGCCAGTCGCTTGATGACCTCTACTGAGATGAGGTTCTTCTGGCTACTGCTATCCATGATGAAGTGCAGCGGGGTGCCTTTTATCCACATCTATGAATGGAAGAGGCGTTCTCCTTCTTCTCGCTTGTGTGGTTCACCAGGTTGGAGCTTGGTGGTAGCAACGGTGGCACTGGGTTTTGCGTCAATGATCCATATTCCCCTTTCTAGTTCTAGCTCAGAGTTTGAACCCGCATCTGATTCAAAGGCTTTCACTTTGGCCACTAGGGACTGCTTTCAGCTGCAGCCAACAGTGTTATGCCAAGGGCTCTTATAGAAGTCGCATCACTTACCGATATCTTTCTTTGTCTTTCCAGTGTCCTTATTTGCTTGCGGCTTGGACTGGTTGTCTTGATACTATCCATATTTTCTCTGTCCTTTGTTTTGTGGGTTGGGGATGCCCTTTCCTGGGTTTTGTTGTGAGGGGTTCCCAGGACCAAATTGTCGTGTCTTTTGTTTGAGTTTCTTCTTGATTTTGACGACATATCGGTAGGCCACGCCCAAGGATGATATGTCCAAAAATTACATTTCAGTCTAGATGTATCTATGCAGAGCGTCGTGATACTTGAGCACCAAATGTCACTCCAAATATTTTATACTCATCTTGGTGCACAAGGTATGAAAGATATTTGTGAAATCTGGCACTGCTTGGTCTCTTTCTTGCCATAGTGTGGTCCATTTGGTATACAAGTTGTCATAACTTCCGATAGGGTAGTATTGTTCCTTAATAGCATCCCTGAAGTATTCCCAGGTGGTCGTGACTTTAAATAATGAGGGTTTCTCTATTTCCTTTTTCTCACAGAAAGTTTCCAACCAATCTTTGACATGGGGAATGACTTTGAGGAGCGCAAAAGTAATCTTTTATCTATTCGAAAAGTTATGGAAAAAAAAATACCCTTCTAGTAGATTCAACCACTTGTATACAACATCTGCATCTATCTGACCTTCAAATATAGGAATATAAAATTTTATTTGTACCTTTAAGGGGGTGGCACCTCCAGTCAAAGAATATGCATCGCCTATTGGTATCCACCGAAGGATTTGTGTGAAACTATCCATCATCTTGTTCCTTTGTTGCATGAGGGATTCCCCAATCAACAGTTTGAAAGGATCTCCTGTCCCGTCATATTTATTTTCTCATGCCATGAGAGGTCTCTTGGGCATGCGAGAGCTTTTTTCCTCAAGAGAAACAAGCTCGAGACCCAACTCTTTGTACTCCGACCTCACTGGGGACATGCATTAAGACGACAAGGAGCAGACTGCTCTGATACCACTGATCCATATTTTATGAGAAGAATGAAATGAATACATATTATTAATAGGTTCTTAACACAAAATAACATAGATACAGTAAAAATGGTTTTCTATTCAATAAGGAAATAAGCTGAAACTGTAAAATGCAGGGGAAACAAGCTTGCTGGAATGGTGGCGGCTTATCTCTAAGAAGAGATGTGATGGTTGCGATCATTTGCAAGAAGATCATTACAATGAGTCTCTAAAGGAATTTTTAAAATAAAAAGGAATTCCAAAAACCCTATACATCCAAAAACCTAACCCTAGGAGATGAAGCACCAAAATTCATGTGGGCCCCGTCTGGGTAAGTTAGTACATCAACTTCCCAGTGTCGTAACTTTTGCATACGATCTCCATTTTAGGCGTATGATATCCCATTGGAAAGGTATTGTTGAGGAGATTAATTTTTTGGGATAAATAATGTATTTGGATATCGTTTAGAATCTCTATCCCTAAAAACCTTCATTTAGGCCCTCAAAATGGTCCCTGAAGTTAAAACTGCTAAAATTAGTAAATTGCCAAAATTGTCAGAAAACTATTTTGAGCCAGTTGGAAAAGGTGGGGGGAAACCGATATCGACCTAGAGAAAGTAGAGTACCCTATAAATTGGCTCCCCATGAGTGAGACATTAACATTCCATACTTAGGAGGTATGTCTGCAACAACTATGTCCATTAACATGCTCTTGGATGGGATTTGAGCTAAAGTAACACACAATTATTTTTTAAGACCTATGCATTTAACTTTACTTGAATCAAAAGAATATAAATCCTTGTAATTTCTAGTGATATCAAGTCTTAATTTATCCATAACAACCTTAGGCATAAGTTTGTGAGAAGCACCAGAGTCTAGCATGGCATTGTGCAAAGTTTTGTCATGAATATTTAAACTGACATAAAAAGAAGGTACAACACCACTTTCAAATTTTCCATCAACTTCAGGCCCAAATAATAAATCTGGTTGATCATAAAAAATGTTTATTGTGTATGTACCCATTCCTGGATCTATGTTCATAGCTTTTATCACTTGTGATCTGTAAGAATTCTTATTCATTAACTTTGTTAGAGGAATAGGTATCTTGAGTTTTTCCAATTCACTTTCCAGGTTGAATGAGGTTGGAGTTTTATTTTGATTAGGGAGATCTGATTTCTCAACAACATTATTTTGTGAAGTATCTTTGGGCTGATTGGTGGAGGGAACATCACTTTGAGTTGTTTTTGATACAAAATCATATGTTCTTTTGGTTGGGACCTATGAGTTTTTATTTGGGGGGCTATCAAGAATTTTATTGGCAGGTGTATCTGCTGTCTTTTTAAAGTCATAATCTTTCTTGGTTGGATTATCATTGGAATTATTAATTCTCAAGTTATACTATCTATGAACTTCCATAATTTCATTTTGAAAAGCTTGTTGTTCTGATTCTTCCTCATCAACTCTAGTTTGTAAAAGAAGGAAAATATCATGTTCTTCTTGGGTAAGAAAAATAGAATCATTATCATTTATTCCTATAAGATTAATGCGAACATCATAAAGTCCCTCAATTGTTTCTTTCCCTTCATCAACATAATTTTCTTGGAAAGGAGGTCTAATTTGTTGATCTGGGCCTCTATGTTCTCTTTGTTCTCTAGGTTCTCTTTGTCTATTTTGGGGTGGATTTCTCCTAAAATTAGGATTTCTGATTTGGGGACCAGGTTGATTTTCTCTAGGTAGATTTATATCAGTAATTTCTAATCTTTCCATCATCCTTTCCATATTTTTGAATAAGAAGTCTATTTTAGCATCAACAGAAGAGGTAGATGGTTCTTCCTTGATAGTTACTCTCCTCTCTATTCTCTGTTTAGCTCTCTTAGCTGATATATTTGCCTCTACACTCACAACACATCTTTTCATTTCTTCTAAAGTTGCAGGGTTTCTCTCTCAATTGATAAGACATGTTAGCATCAAAACCATCAGGGAATTTGATCAAAGCTAGGCCTTGAGGAGGTTTAATGTTTGTTGGAATTTTATTATAAATATAGTTAAATCGAGTGCAATAATCCTATACACTTTCCCCTTGGTTTATTTTAATACTTTCATATTCAGATAATATTTGAAGTGGATTTTTCTTTACTTCCCATATATTGAGAAAATATTGGTGAAAGGAAGTAATGTCATTAAGGATAACAGCTGGTAAGGATTTGAACCATTTCCTAACTTCACCATTTAAGCTTTGGGAAAACAAACTCATTTTGACATCTTCCTCATCTAATTCTTACAGGTCAAATAAGTCATTCATATTGTCAACATGTTCTTGTGCAGTCATACATCTAGTGCCATCAAAATGAGGAATGCTAGTTTGATAATACTAGGGCATATTGTGTAAGGGAGAAACCAAAACAAGGGGGGCATATATTTCTTCCATGATTGGTGGAGGAGGATGGATAGAAAGAACTCATGTGATAGGATGGATGATAACCTATAAAATTGTTGGAGAAGTGGTGGAAGAACTAGAAGAAGCAGGGCTGGAAGATATAGGAGTAGCTAATTGAGTACTGATAGAATATGCAGAGATGGTTAGGGTAGAAAGTTCAATAGACTGTTAAATGTAGGCTTTGTGCAAAGCTTGATCAAAGTCTGATGCTACATCTTGTAACTTTTCAAAGTTTTGTAGTATTTTTTGATCAAGATATGATACATGAGAGTGTCTTTCAGGTGTACCGGGTTGGAGGATAGCTTGATCTAAAACTGTATCATCTACAAAGATATCAGATTTGGTTCTGAATAGACTATGCTCAAAAGGTATATCAAACTGGATGTCTTGGACTGTGACAAACTTCTCTGGAAGAGAGGTGGCCCTAGGAGGAGGACTACTACTCCCTTGAATTTCTGTTGAACTTCTTTTTCTGATCAATTTTACAGGGTTATCTACTAGTTTAACAATTTTTGGATCACGGTGAGATCTGGTATGAATTATTTTTGGAGCTAGAACTTAAACCTTCACAACCTAATTAATTATTTACAAATTTATACAACCTATTAAAATTTATCTCTTTAAATTTAGATCTTTGATTGTTTAGAAATAAATTTTTCTTAGGGAAGACAATTCATAAATTTGGAAAATGGTCACCACTATGTTATCACTCTGCAATTTCCAGAGGTTGTAGAAGAAATTGACAGAGGTAACTACCAAACAACTTTGGAAGCTGGGATCTAGTCCTGCCATCTTCAGAGAGGGATCTTTCTGTATGATTTAGATTTGTTTGAGTTTTAAAATGTTAGTCTAGTTATGACAGTTCAAATTTTGTTTTCTTATTTGAAATAATTGGCTCAAAGAATGCTTAATTTTCCATTGGTCTATGGGGTCTGTACTTAAAGATGAGGATCAAATTTTGATTTTTATAAGGTTTTCTCCATAGGCCAGGGTAGTAAAAATATTGGATCTATTCAGATTAAATGGAATAGATAAGAGGGACAAGAGGGGAAAGTCCACTAAGCAGAGGAGCAATTAAGAATTCCTTCACTCAATTTCAGATGAAAACATACAGATCATTAAAAAACCAGAGACAAAGTATATGAAATAAAATTTGTTCTTTTGACTTTCCTTTAATGATTAGAATTGGAAATACATAAAACGATTATAGAGAATGAGAAAACATTTAACAAAGAGAGAAATACATCACCAAAAATATGACATAAGAATCCTGTGAATAAGCCTCTTTTATTATTGGTCGATCCTTTGAAAAATTATACAATAGCTCTTGGGTGCAAAAATAAACCCTCAATACTTCGAAGAGAGAAGTATTTGTAAAACTATTTACATCATATCTTGTCATAAATGACAAGGATATTATGAAGGAATAACTAACTAACTAGATCTCTAAAATACAAAATATAGGGATTTTTTGATTTGCTTGGATCCTTTGTGTTGATTTGTGTTGATGATTGCAGCTATGTGAGACATTCTCCAGGACACAAACCTAAGAAAGAGCCCCTGAGAGGGGTGTGTGGTTCCTATCTAAGACAGAGATGGAGTGTAGAGATGGCCTCCTCCTTACAGAGAGTTGAGAAGAACTCTAGATGATTCTCTTGTGTAACGTAGTGAGAAAGGAGATATGTAGAGTTGGACGTGCCTGTGGCTAAGCATAAGGTGAACATGTGAAATCCCAAAGTGTTGTTGTTGTTTTTCATATAAGATATGATCGATGTTGTATTACAATGATGAGTGTTCCATATATAGGGAACATAAGGTGACCATCCATGAAAGGATGCGTCCCTTGAATAATCAATAACTATTTGTTATTATTATTTACTTATTATATAATATAGTTAATAATCAATTAATAATTATATTATTAATTATTATCTTTAGAGAATGTCTTCCCGATGTTTTCCAAACATCAACACTCCCTCTCAACGAGGGAGACATTCAAAAACATGCCACTCTTGTCTTTGAAGTATACAAACTTCACCCTAGACTCATGACACTTGTCTGTCAGTATTGGGAGACATCTCTCTCCCACTTGAACCAAGGAGAAACTCCTTCTGCGGCTCTCCCTCTGAGCCAATTAACTCTCTCTAATATTAGGCTCACTTGGGTCTGCATGTAATAGCATATAACATCTCGAGTCTTTATCATTCCTTGTCAAATCACAATGACTAGGACAAAGACCACACCATGATCTTTCACCATAGGCACACACCTATGAGTGAATGTCGATTTGATGCTAACTGACACATGGAAATCACTTCAAGCACCTCAAGTCCATATTATTCCTTATCATTATCAAGGAAGGACTATGTCTAGGCCCATTTACCACAAGTGCACCTTTGTGATAAATGTATCCTATCTCCCTTGGTATGCATCCCAATATAGGAGAAGTTATGCTTGATACTGAAACATCAACACTCCCTCTTAGCTAGGGAGGTATCTTTCCATAATATTACAAAACTACTGTCTAGAGACACACAGTCTCCGCCAGTGGTACAAAACCACCATAGTAGTAAAATATTTATCACACATGGCACTCCCATGTGGACTTCTAGAGGCTACTCCCTCTAGGACGTTGGGCTATAAGCCCAAATGCACTTATCCCTTCTCGAATAAGCATCCTCACATATCAACTCAACTCAATTAATAGAGGAGTATGATCTAGAGAAATTTTGTCACACATGACACTCCATGTGGACTTCTAGAGGCTACACCCTCTAGAAACACTAGGGTCAACTCCCATAATGTATGATGTCAAGGGTCAACTCCCTTGACATGTCCTCATGTTCTCTCCACATTGAACGTTGGGTTATAAGCCCAACCACACTTATTCCTTCTCGAATAAGTGTTTCACTTATCCCTTGTCAAATAAGTGTCCTCACATATCAACTCAACTCAATTCACAGAGGAGTATGATCTGGAGAAAGTTTGTCACACATGACACTCCATGTGGACTTCTAGAGGCTACACCCTCTAGAAACACTAGGGTCAACTCCCATAGTGTATGACATCAAGGGTCAACTCCCTTGACATGTCCTCATGTGCTCTCCACATGGGATGTTGGGTTATAAGCCCAACCACACTTATCCCTTCTCGGATAAGTGTTATCATAGATCAAATAAACTTAGTCACAGAGGAGTACGATCTGGAGAATGTCTCAATAAGATGCAAACATCAATACTCCCTCTCAATGAGGGAGACATTCTTTGCCACGCCAAGTCTATCACGGAAGTACTTAAAATTCATCCTGGTTTGGTAAGAACATCAACAACCTGCTCATCTGTAGGAAGGTACTGGACCAATAATTCCTTCCTCTGCACCATGTCTCAGATGTAATGGTACTTGATCTCAATGTGGTTCGATTTGTTATGAAACACTAGATTATCAGAGATCATCACACAAATTTTGTTACCATAATGAATAATGGTGGAATCTAGCACATGTTCAAATGAATCTGCAAGGAGATTGTGAAGCCACATTGCTTCATAGACTGTCATACTTAATGCAATGTACTTTGCTTCTATTGTTCTCAAAGCCACATAAGTTCGTTTCTTTCTACACCAGAAAACCATGGAAGATCCCACTTCTCTCCCTGCCTAATCAGAGTCAATATATTCTTGCCATATCATATCAATACTGGAAGTATATCTCAAACCATGTCGAACTGTGCCTCGCAAGTATCTCAACACATGTTTCACAACAATCTAGTGTGTCTATCTTAGCTGACTTATAAACTGGCTAAGTGCACTCACTGCATAGCAAATATTTGGTCTGGTGTTAACCAGATACATCAATTATCCAATTAGCTGTTTGTACAAAGTCAAATCAATTTCGTCAAAATCAAAAGAAGACACTTAGTTTCTTTAGATTCGTCATCATTGGTATAGCCACGGGCTTGAAGTTTAGTATCTCAAACCTCTTCAATATCTCAACTGTGTACTTCCCCTGACTTGGGAATATCTCATTAGTTCTCTGCCACATCGCTAGTCCCAAGAAGTAGTGAATCATACCAAGGTCCTTCATCTCCAACTCAAAGGCCAACTCATACTTGCATTCAATAATAAATCTCTATGTATTGATGATAAATAAATCATCAATGTAGAGGACCAAAATCAGGGACTCACAATTAACAATATTGTAGTACAGGTTGGGATCAACAACACTTTTGCTAGAGGCCAAACTCATAAGGTGTCCATCAATCCTCGCATACCAATATCGAGGTGCTTGCTTGAGTCCATACAGGGCCTTCTTCAATCTACACACATGAAACTCCTTCTCATGTATGACGAAACCATCTGGTTTCTTGATGCATATTTCTTCCTTAGTCTCTCCATTGAGAAAGGTTGTCTTCAAATCCATCTGATGTAGTTTCCAGCCCATGGATGCTATGAGGGAAATAATTGTCCGGATAGAAGTGTATCGAGCAACATGAGCAAATGTCTCCTCATAATCTATTCCCTCCATCTGAGAGAATCCTCTAGAAACAAATCTCAGCTTGTGATGCTCAATGATCTCATCAACTATGTGTTTGATCTTGTAAATCCATATGGAAGTCACTGCAAACTTCCCCTTAGGTCTCAAAACAATATCCCACACATCATTCTTCATGATGGACTAATACTCCTCCATCATGGCATCTCTCCATACTGGATGACTAGTTGCCTCCTCATAACAGGAAGGTTTAGAATCAATGATGTGGCTCATAGCTGTGACATAACACGAATATATCTTAGGTAAATTGCTCTCTCGGAAGGTTGGCATCTCTTCCTGTCTCTCACTCAATCTATCTCTGACCAGGGATGTAGATGCAGTATTCCATTGAAGACTCACTGTACCCCACAAATGTACCCTTTCTACCTGAAGGGTCTAGTTTGGTCCTTTTCTCCTTGGGTACATGAATGTATATTGAATACCCAAATATCCTGAAGTTTCCAACCTCAGGCTTCACTCCAGTGAAGGCCTCCTCGAGAGTCATTTTCCTCAAGAACTTCTATTCTGAACATACACTACAGTCATGGATGCCTCTGCCCACAAAAACATAGGTAAATGTTGATCATGAATCATCGCCTTGACTGAATCAACAATAGATATGTTCTTCATCTCTGCAACCCCATTCTGTCGAGGGTTGCGAGGAACCGTGTACTCCCTCTTGATCCCTACCTCAAACATCTCTTGGACACATCGAGGTGTCCTCATGGAACCAATGTCTCCCAAGACATATCGAGGTTTCCTCGTGAAACCAATGTCTTGATTCTTTTATTTGACTATCCGAGGCAAGTAAGGATGAATTCTACATTCCACCTTACTAGTCCATGCAAGACCCTCTGGGAATAATTTCACATGATGTTGCCTCAAACATCAACACATTGACACAATCTTCATGTGATCTCGACTACAGAGGGGTTGTCACTTCTTCTTATGTCCATCTCGATCATTCCACAAAAAATAATCGTGTTGATTATTTCCTTTAGAAAATAATGCCTTTCCTCTTCTTCTTTCAAACTTATGGCAACGTACATTAGAAACCGAATGACAACTTGAAGCATTACTATACTTCATAAAGTGTGTTTCACATATTAATTCATGAACTTCATCAAGAGATATCACTTTTTCATTGCTACCATACAAAACAAGATTTTGTGTGTTGTCACATGTCAAAGTTCAAATGGAGTAAGGACATGGATGCATGTAGGTGAAACATCTTTGTATTCTCTACCTAGAGTGAAGAAATCAGATAGGATGATGTGGCCGGCCTCGTTCACTCATTCTCATGGTAACATTCCATATAAAATTATCCACCTCTTCCTAGTATTCGATATGTGGATAATATATTTCTAATTTATAACGATGGCTCAATTGAGAGTTCTAGTTCAGGTAAAGTCGATGTAGCAGATCAAGTAAACAATTTGATTGCACCTGTGACTACTTCTCACTCATTTCCGGATAGAGTAGCATATAGATATTTGAAGATCAATCCTCATACAGACATATGGCATCGCATTTATTTTTCCTGAAACCTCACTAGATATAAATCAAGTGGAGAAATATCCCATTCCGGTTCACTTCCATTGTGGACAGATTTATTTCACTTCCAGTGTAGATTACAGATGTTTAAAATTATTTCTCTCTCGGATTGTGAAGCAATGTAGGTTGATATGTGTTCGATAGATTATAGGTGAGCTCCTGAACATCGTCTTCCTGTAGCATCTGAAGATGGGATGGAACCTATTGAATGCATTCACCATGCATGTGGGGACTGGGAATATCCACAATCGAGTCTTTTATGGAGATTTCACGCAGTGTATTATGATGGGAGAAATTGCAAGATCCAACCTGGTGCACATAGCTAAGACACATGTCCAGCCTTTTTGTGCCCGTTGGGAGCATTTTCTATCCGCGCGTCCCCAGTTCCTTTACCTGGGAAATTTGTGCTCCTCCTCCTGCTCATCTATTTAGGAAGAAACCTCCACTCAGTTCCATCACAAGCACATAATATTCCTTTCATCTACAATATTTTCTTTTGGTTTTCATTATAATATTATTGTCCAAGCTAAATGCCATTGTGCCATTGCACCTTGACTCATATCGTGTTTCGATGCCACTGGTGCTCTTTTCCAACAATATGCAGAGTACTTCTGCCTTACCATCATCTATTCAAGGTAGGAGATTGTTTGGAGATCATAAGAAATTGCACTCATCCACTCCCATCAACCCGTCAATGGAGATTCCAAAGAGATTGACAACAGTAAACTTCATACCAAAGGCGAGTTTCGACTCGAGTTTAGCCATGCTAGTTTCACCTCGAGCTTAGCCATCATCCTCATAGTGTTTCTTTGTTCCAAACGATGCGTGTTGGTCATTAGTGCCACGATACATTGTAGACTTCTCTGCAGACGATGTCTAGTTGTGTCTGAGCTAGGAATGAGTGTTGGCGTCAAAGGAATTAAAGGTAGCACCTGTAGGGAAATCCATATAAAATTACTACCCTCCACAGTTAACTACACAATCAAATCCCCTATAGTAGGCATGGATTTCCCCATTTTCCTGGGCACCTCCCATGAGGGAGACAACCCAGTCCAACTTTGATACCATGTTGTTGTTTTTCATATAATATATGTTTGATGTTCTATTACAATGATGAGTATTCCATATATAGGGAACACAAGGTGACCATCCATGAAAGGATGCGTCCCTTGAATAATCAATAACTATTTGTTATTATTATTTACTTATTATATACTATAGTTAATAATCAATTAATAATTATATCATTAATTATTATCTTTAGAGAATGTTTTCCCGATGTTGTCCAAACATCAACAAGTGTTGGGTGCAGCGTCATGAGACATACATGAAGATGATGTATTAGCCTCCTCTGAGAAGAGAGTTGATGAGAAACTCTAGATGACTCTCCTGTGTAATGCAATGGGAAAGACGATCTGTTGAGTGGATGTGCCTATGGACGAGCATAGGTGAACATGATCCTAGTGGCTGAGCACTAGTGAATAAGTGGTCCTTCTGTGTAATGCAGTGAGCCAAAGATATGGACATCCCTATGGATGTGCCCCTAGTGGCTGAGCACTAGTGGGTGTATGAAAATCCTTTCTATATTGTTCAAGAGTCAAACCCACCTGTAACCCTAATTGTAATGTAAAGGGTATAGGTCGGCCTCGCCTTAATGTGATTGATAATTAATGTAAAAGATAATTATTCCGGTTAATATTAATCATATTATGAGATAGAGAGGTCAGCCAAGTTGTGCCAATAGACACTTATGTTGACAGGTCAAGTCTAATATAAGTAAAGGTAATTTCCCCATTGAGGAATCACATCTTTCATGTGAGTTTGGAAATTTCAGCAAGTACATCTAGCTGGGAAAAGTGCGCACCTCTCTTGGGACCTAGTCTTCTAGGGTTTGCAAGCACCCTCTTGTGTGCTAGGTTTTCTTGGTGGTGAAGGTATTTCTATTGAAGAATATAGAAAATTATTTGGCTGGGTTTTCTTCCCTTGTTGAGAAGGGTTTCCCAGGATACTTCTTATGTTCTTGTGCATGGTGTTTCTTCTTGTGATCTTGGTTGTTGCAACATTATTGGTTATGGTTAAGTTAAATGCTAAAATTGAATGAAATTCCTGCTTAACCTTTTTTATTGAAAAATCAACATGGTATCAGAGCATAGGTCTTGAAGAACCCCTGCACAATCATCTAAAAAGATAAACCATCCTCCTTTTGTAGTTCTGTATGACCTCTAGGGTTTCTGCATAAATTTGTACGACCTTCACTTATTCATCTCTTTCAACACTTTACAAGTGGATGTTGAAGCTAAAACTTGGACCAATTTGTATGGCCTTCCTTAGCGCATCTCAAGATATCTTCAAAGTAAAATTACAAATATTTTTGATTTTTTGGCCCTAGGCTTCCAAGGGTGCCAAAATTTCCTGCAAAATCTCGATCTAGGGTTTCTACAACTTCTTGAAGAGATGTTTCAACTCAACAAGATCTCCTGTGACACTCTCAAATTTGATTGTTGGAAGTCATAAGCCCCACAAAATATAAGGTTACCAGTCCAACCTAATCATTAGGTTTTCCAAATCTAGTTGGCAAGAGTTTGAGAAGAAATTCGAACAAATGAAGAACATAACTTTAGTAGAAGATAGGCTTGTTGTAGCAAGCAACTTCAGCTCCTAGAAATCAAGGCTTCAAGTCAACCTTCAAGAAGATTAACTTTTGGATGTGGTAACTAAAACCTTACCAGACAAAACTACCGATGAAGAGAAGAATATAAGAAAGGAAGAAGATGTCAAAGCAAGAAAAATAATGTTAAGAACCAAACATCAATATAGCATAGAAAAACCTCAGGAAAAGTACTCAACGCCTTGAAAAAGAGATAATTTCAGATAATAAGCCTCTTCGAGGGGGAAACCTCCTT
>JZKD02S2239232.1:366286-382456 GCA_000966675.3 Picea glauca | reverse complement strand
TGGTATATATAGGAGACTAGGAGGTATAATTACAACTAATGGCATAAAGCCGACATAAATAAAATAACATTACTAATCTAATATGCCCCAATTAAGGGTTAATGAGCCAATATTAGGGCTTAACAAATAATCATCTACTCAGTAAGAGATCATCTCTTACCTCATATTGCCAACCTGAATACGACTTATGAAATGTATGAAGCATTAAAATAAATGTTTGAAAGTGAAAACACTCTCAGATATCTCACCTTGAAGAGACAACTTCAAAGTACTAATATGATGAAAGGTGATACAATTTCTATCTTCTTTATGAAGATATCAGATATTAAAGAACAACTAGACACCATTGGAGAAATCATTTTCGATAGAGAACTTTTCTTATCCACTCTCAACAACCTTCCAAAACATTGGGAGCCTTTTCTTCAAAGTATCAATGGAAGAGAAAGTCTACCAACCTTTGATCATCTGTGGATAGATTGTTCTCAAGAAGAACTTAGACTTAGAAATAGAGGAGTGGAAGACTCCTCAGAAGAAAATAATGCTCTTGCACTTCATAGAAATAAAGGAGGAAAATTCAAAAGAAAATTCAGACAAACATTCAAAGATGAGAAGTCTTCATCAAACCCAGGTCACAATCAGAGAAGAGATGTTCCAGAAATTCAGTGCTTTATATGTGACAAATATGGACACTATGGAAGAAATTGTCCAACAAGAAAGAAGGGAAGACAATATGCTTCTACTGATTACATTGATCCAGATCCACCTCACGAGGATTAAGATAAGAGAGAGGAGACGTACTTCCTCTAAAAACAAATTCAAAACTAAACATGACTACAAACCCAGGTAAATCATTTGATATCTAATTTTATATTTGATTGCATTCTTAATAAATGAAGGGTATTATCCCCAGTATGGGAGCCCTCAAGACTTAGACCATTATCCCTGGTACGGGAGTCCAAACCTTATTTGATTAATTATTATGTTGGTCAAGAAGACATAAAAGATCCAACAAGAAATAAAAGAATATTCCCTTTCCTTGTACTTAAGAGAGAGTTACTTGACTCAAAAGGAGTCAAAACAAAATGAAAAGAAGGAAGAGATAATAGCTTCTCACCCTTCAATAGTTCAGAGGGAGACAAAAATTATTCCAGGTGATCCAGTTGCTCCAGTTGATATGTTCATAAATATTGTAGTAAGGCTCACTCTGCAAGAGGCAGAGAAACATACAAGCCTCTCAAGGCACATCCCAAGAAAGCAACAAGGGAAAATATATGGCAAGATGCCATAAAAGAATAATACTAGTATATCTTAAAGAATGATCTATAAGATATTGTTTAGAGAACAGAAGGGAAGTTTGTGGTGACTACTGAGTGGATCTATAATATCAAGCATGCAACTGATCAAAGTGTCAAGAAATACAAAGCAATATCTATAGCTAGAGGATTTTCACAAACAAAGGGAGTTGTATATGATGAGACACTTAATACAATAAGTTGATACACTTCCATCCATACTACCATCCATGAGTTGGAAACTATATCAGATGGATATATTCTTGATGATTTTGGGTTTCAACAAAAGTGTTGCTGATCCAAACCTATATTGTTACAGTGTTGGTGAAGGAGAGCTTGATTTCGATGAATTATTAAAAAAGCCTTGTTTTTGAATACAAGTAAGGTTTGACTTCTTATTTCGAGATGAAGGATATAAGTATGATGCACTACTTCTTGTGACAAGAAGTATGACATAGGACCGATGAGATTTTCCTGAATAAAGGAAAATATACAGTGGGAATATTAAAGAAGTCCAGTATGACAAAAATGAAAATCCACGGTGATGGATTTGAAGAAAAATATTGATGATGATTTAGACGAGACTGATCCACAACTGATTGAATCACCAATATATCTTGTTAACACTAGACTTGATTCATTCTATGCAGTGAATGTACTTATTCATTCCATGAGTCAACCGAGATAGACCCACTGGACAACACCAAAAAATTTATTGAGATATATATATATGAGGCACAATTGGATATGGCCTGAGATATGCCTCCAGTATGAACTTAAGTTTGACGGATACGCCAATACAGACTGAGCAGAGAGAACAATGGACTGGAATATAACATCTGGTTTTTTTTTACCATAAAGGTTGTCATGGTTTCCTGGTGCTCCGGGAAACAAAATCTCCGTGGCCTTGAAATACCACAGAAACAGAGTATGTATCATTGAGTGTGTGGAACAATACGTCTTCACAATATTCTGACAAATTTACTAGATCATGATATGAATCCTATGATGATAGCCATAGTTGTTTCTAAATCTCTTTGAGAACCCGGTGTTTCATGATAGATTGAAACACGTTGAGATAAAATATCATTATATCAAAGACATGATGGAGAGGAAAATAGTACACATCCAATGCCTTCCTACACATGAGAAAATTGCAGACATATTCACCAAATTATCTTGGTGAAGGATACCTCCCTAGTTGAGAGGGAGTGTTGATAACTACAACCAATAAAAGTTCAAAATACCTCAGTGTGAGACTTGGAATGATGAAGAATGCCTCCCTATCTGAGAGGGAGTGTTGATATTTGCAGCTACGTGAGACATTCTCCAGAATGAAAACCTAAGAGAGAGCCCCTGAGAGGGGTGTGTGGTTCCTATTTGAGACAGATATGGAATGTAGATATGGCCTCCTCCTTAGAGAGAGTTGAGAAGAAATCCAGATGATTCTCTTGTGTAACGCAGTGAGAAAGGATATATGCATATTTGGACATGGCTATGGTTGAGCACAAGGTGAACATGTGAAATCCCAAAATGTTGGGTGCATAGTCATGAGACAGATATGAAGATGATGTATCAACCTCCTCTGAGTAGAGAGTTTATGAGAAACTCCAGATGACTTACATGTGTAATGCAGTGGAAAATAATATATGTTGAGTGGATGTGCCCATGGACGAGCACATGTGAATGTGATCCTAGTGGCTGAGCACTTGTGAAGAAGTGGTTCTTCTGTGTAATGCAGTGAGTCAGAGATATGGAAATCCCTATGGATGTTCCCCTAGTGGCTGAGAACTAGTGGGTGTATGAGATCCCTTTCTATATTGTTCAAGAGTCAGACCTACCTGTAACCCTAATTGTAATGTAAAGGGTACAGGTCGACCCCACCTTAATGTGATTGATAATTAATGTAAAAGATAATTAATCTGGTTAATATTAATTATATTATGAGATAGAGAGGTCGGCCTAGTTGTGCCAATAAACACTTCTGTTGACATGTCAAGTCTAATATAAGTAAAGGTAATTTCCCCATTGAGGAATCACATCTTTCATGTGATTTTGGAAATTACAGCAAGTCCATCTACTTGGGAAAAGTGCACACCTCTCTTGGGCACTAGTCTTATAGGGTTTGCAAGCACCCTCTTGTGTGCTAGGTTTTATTGGTGGTGAAGGTATTTCTCTTGAAGAATATAGCAAAGGATTTTGTTGGGTTTTCTTCCCTTATTGAGAAGGGTTTCCTAGGATACTTCTTGTGTTCTTGTGCATGGTGTTTCTTCTTGTCATCTTGGTTTCTACAACATTATTGGTTATGGTTAATTTAAATGCTAAAATGGAATGAACTTCATGCTTAACCTTGTCTATTGAGAAATCAACAATTTGGTGGAAGTGGTTGGTGACTCATCTCTTTGACTTTGGCTGGCTGCTCCATGCTAACTAGAACACTAAAAATGTCTCTAGTCAAGTTAAGCACATAGGTCTTCCCACCTCTTTTTACCTGGGATGGAAATATTGAGAAATGATGTAGGAGCATCATGAGAAAAGCACAAGCAGAGGAAAGCTAGGCGCACTACTGCATAATCTGAAGAAATTTAAATTTTGAAGAAGAGCGTATCAAACAAATATTTTTGAAAATAATTGTAATTAAAGAACATCTTAAATGTTGCAGAGCTGGGTGATTTCCTGAAGACATCGGAGAATGTATTTATTTTAATTAAGATGAGTGTAGTACACATTCGATGTATTCAATCTGAT
Organism: Picea glauca; assembly: GCA_000966675.3. NCBI lineage: Eukaryota > Viridiplantae > Streptophyta > Pinopsida > Pinales > Pinaceae > Picea > Picea glauca. Next base: position 378,416 of record JZKD02S2239232.1, on the reverse strand, counting down.
CTGTCTGTCACAAATATTTATTGTAATAAATTCTGAGTAGTTGATATCTTTTAATTCAATAAGATAGATTTAGAGTAGTTGGAGGGAAAAGCTTGAACAACCCTCTTGTATAAAAGCTTTGTATTGTTGCCCAGTAGAGGTTGTTGTTAGGTTGTTGATAGGCTACATATAGTTGTTGTATAATATATTGACACAGTGTATGAGCATATGTATTTTTCAGTTGAATGAATATAATAGAGAGAGCATTGTCCCAAATGTGTGGTATTGATGCGTCTATCTGAACAAATGAATGGTAGACTTTCTGTTTATTTGGAATTCTCTGTTGTTTCTTGTTCTTATGTTTATGTATGCATTTACATGGCTAAACGTATGAATGTATGAATATTTAAATAAGTTTCAATTGTTTCTCTTCTATGAGCAAGTGAAAGTGTGCATAGTGTCTAGAAGGAATGCATTGATAGAGTCTATTTCGACTGACAAGCTCAAAAGAGATAATGTGAATCGTATATGTGCAAGGAGTGCATAGAGTCCACAAGGCGTGTGTGATAGAGTCTATTATGAATCAGAAAGTTCTGGAGCAATAGCTTGAAGGAATTTTTTCTGCAAGCAATGCGTGACCAAGTCATCTGACTCAAGAGCTCAAATAAATAGTGAGAACCATCCACATAGTGGATGGATTTCAGAGGAGAACCTATTGGAAGGCGTGCACCGGCTAAAATTCGATTGAGTGTCAAAAGTAGTATTCTAAAGAGACAAAAGTTTGAGGAAGAACAAGTTTAGGAGGGAGAACGATGAGAGATATTCAAAGGGAAGAGTCCTTTGAGATTTTCGAGAATCAGTAAAGCGAGATCCGTCCAGGAGGGATTGTGATCGTTCCAGACCACCATCTCTAGAAGGATTTTCACGAAGGTTAGTCATGAGGTATTTTGGAGGTCATAGTTTGGGACACTTCAAATTATTAAAAGGTGGGATCTCCGAAATCATCAAGTCGTGAAGAAAATATCAACCATTACTTGCAAGGAGACACACAACAACATATTAGAGAATTCAGTAGTTAGAGATCCGAAGGAGATAAGTGTGGAGTAAGTGAATTTTTTCGAAGTCACAAAACCCAAAACATAGCTGGACCATTAGATCTAGGGAGACATGTGGCAAAGACCCGTAAATTCGGGGGAAGCTGTTTCGGAAGGAAACAAAAGGGGAGGTTGCATATCACTAAAACCTAAAGTGTTGAAGGATTAGCTTGAGGTTATATACTGCGGTCACATTAAGAGGAAGGAGTCTAGTGCGATACTAGCACTAACAAATCAGCATTGCCAAGCACCGGGAGCGGAGTTGCCAGTAGTCCAAACTTGCATGTGACATCAAAGGGACCTGTGTGAGTGTATAATTTGCTCAGGGTTTGTTTAAGGTCTGAAGAACCAATTCGGTTTGAGGAAATTGAATATCTGAGACTGGGAGGTCGCAGAATCCCTAAGAGGGAAGGGGGTTGTTGTAGCAAGTGGTATCAGAGCAATTACAGAATTTACTTCTGTAGGTAAGGGAGACAAAGAAGTAGACTGATATCATTGAGTGGTATCAGATACGCCAACGCAATGTCGCCTAGGATACGTGCAGAACCACCCGTAGCAAATAGATCTATGGAAAGAGAGATTCAAAAACTCAGAGAAAGGCTGGATGCCATGGAAACATCGCAAAGGACAGAACCTGATGCTGGAGACATTAGTGATGTAGAGAATGAAGAAATATAAGTTGAAGAAGCTGTAGTGGAGGATTCCATGGAAGAACGCTTTCTAAAAGTGATGGTTAAGTTGGGAGCTAGAGCGAAGATAGACATCCCAATGTATGAAGGTAATCTAGACATCGAAGAATTGCTTGATTGGATATGAGAAATGGACAAGTATTTCGACTATGAAGATCATGTCGATGCGGAGAAAAAGGTGAAACATGTTGTCACTAGGTTGAAAGGACACGCAACACTGTGGTGGGATGAACTGCAGGCTGACAAGAGAAGCAAAGGAAAACAAAATATTAAGAGTTAGGATCAAATGATAGCCGAGCTAAAGGAGAAATTCATACCCAAGGACTACCAGATAAATTTGTTTAGGAGATTGCATAACCTGAGACAGAAAGGAACGACTATGAAGGAGTACACAAAGGAGTTCTACAGACTGAAAATTAGGGATGGAAAAAAAGAGAGAGATGAGAAAAAGGTTTCCAGGTACATCAACGGCCTGAGATATGAAATCCAATATGAGATCAACATGATGACAGTAAGGACAGTAGAGTATGCGTACTGAATTTCACTGAAAGTCGAGGAGAGGTTGGCCAGGAAGCAAAGTCAACAAAACAAAGGTAGAAGATTGAAAAAAGGAAAAGGAGTTTCCCATGACAAGAAAAAGAAGCCCAAAGGTGAGGTGGAGAAACCACATAATCACTCTGAGAAAGGAGTAAGTTTCTGAGGAAGGCAGAGTGGTGGTAGAAACTCTTTTCCTAGAGGAAGAGGAAGAGGTAGAGGAGGTGAAGTAAAGTTTTATACCTATGTAAAGGTAGGACACATGTCTTGGGAATGCCTTGAGAGAAAGAAAGGAGGTGAAGCTCACATTTTGGAAGCGCAGAGGCGAGATGTTGTTAGGGACCTAATCCCACACGTAGGTAGAATAATATATTTCCATGTAATAAAGGTCAATATTAATAAGGCCTAGACATAAGGAAGAATAATTCCAATGCAAGAAGACCTAATAGAATCTTCCACTTCTAGAAGGATCTTCCTCTAGATTGTTGTTTTGATAGAAATATTTAGTATAAATAGGAGTCGAGGGTATGAGAGGTTTTGTCTAGGATATTTTTGTAATAGAGATCTTCTCTGCTGGAGGTTTCCCCCTCGAAGAGGCAAGTGAACATTGCTCTCAGTAATCAAAGTGATATTTCTAGTGTTATTTTGTTATGATTTCGGTATTATCATGGTGTTGTTCTGGTTATATTGTTGTTCACTTCCATTTCTAGCTATTTATTTTTGTTCTACATACTTTTTATATATGGAATATTACAAGTGGTATCAGAGCACCTTCCTCGGCAGAAAATTGTGGGTTATTTTTTTTTTTCAGGGTAGAGATGTATTCTGTCATCTTTCAACTACATAGATCTGTTGTTACACGCATAAACCCATGGTTGGGGATCCATACATGAATGAAATATAAGTGGTACTAAAGGGAACATTTGTTGGCCACCCTTGTAACCCATGTTGGTACCCCTTCGAGTGGTAGCGTATCAGACAACACCTGTATACGGATAGACCTAGATCTCCTAAAGCCCTCCATAGATAAACCGGTCGGATGCCTAACTGCTATAGTACCACCTAGAAAATCACTCAGGAAGATACTCTCTAGTATCTAGGTAGTCGGGTAGTAAGCCTAAGAGTACGGTCTAGCCTTCTTAGTTGGTGCCATGAGATATTGGGCTAAGTACTATTGTTGGACCCTACACATATATCAGAGAGATATAGCACAGGGAAAACCCTTGGGAAGGAAACAAAAATAGAACCAACAAGATTATTGCCGTGCTACATTGTCTTCTGCATTTTGGCTGCAAAAATTAATACACATTTCTTCCTGTTAAGCATTTTGGAATTTCATCACTGCATTATTCTTCAGGCTAGAGTATAACTCCACAGGAGTAAAAAAAAAAACGAGAATAGTGGTCCCGCCAACACACTTATTTGGGACCTATTCCATTGTCTTCCCCTTTTATCCCTGATCCCAGTCATACCCTTCATTTATAATCCTTTTTTTTTTTTTTTCAGTGGACCCGACCCCTTCCCAAAGTCCCTAATTTTCTGCCTATCCCATTATATTTCCCTTCAAGCACTGATCGTCGTGGTACCTATCACTTCTAAGTCATTTTTTTTTGTGGTCCTACCCACCCATTTTGTTTCCTTACCCGTACTTCCCCTCTCCAAATGGCCACCACTCGCAACCAAGATCTTCAAACTTTCGTCAATAATGCCCATGTCTCCATCGTTCATCTGACATCTTAGATGGATTCCACCAATTCCCGCATTGACATCTTGGAAGACAACCTCACCACCCAATTGGCCTCCCTCCAAACTTCTATCAATCAATTGTTGAACTCCCCTACGAGTCCTTCTTCATCAAAACAACTCGATGTTGTTGATTCCTCTCAGTCTCTGCATTTTCACTCCAAATCCTTTCATCATGAACCCATCTTCCTCGTTTAGAGGTCAATAACTTTGATGGCTCCAATCCTACAAGTTGGGTCACTCAAATGGAGCATTATTTTTCTATGCATGGTATTACTGACGAGTTGGCCAAACCTCACTATTTTGTCCTCTATCTAGGTCCTGAACACTGGAAATGGTGGCAATGGCGAAAAAATTCATGTCAGGGGTATATTGTCTGGACCCAGTTTGTTGCTAAGCTCTATGCCTGCTTTGATACTGATACCCACTATCTAGGTTGTTTGACCAAGTTGAAATAGTCAGGCATAGTGGAAGACTTAATCACTGCTTTTGAGCATTTGGCCTTTCGAACATAGGGCATGTCAGATGCGTTCTTCCATGAATGATTTATCAGTGGTATCAAGGATGAAATCTGATCCCAGGTTCTCATGACCCTCCCTCCCACTTGGTTGGAATCTACTCAACATGCTAAAGAGGCCAAACAATTTGTTTTTTCCCAGAAAAAAAAACCTCCTTTTGTTTCTCGCCCTTGACCTACTAATCCTAACCCCCCTGTTACTCCCCTCAAGGTCCATAAACTAACCAGGGTTGAAATGGATGAATGCCAACTGAAGGGTCTTTGCTATAATTTTGATGAAAAATATTTTCCAAGGCACAAGTGTAAGGAAAAAAAACTATTTATGGCCATATCAGAAGATGTTCCTAAAAAGCATGTGACAGTTCCCCTTGTTGAAGAACCCTACCTTCCCGATCCCACCCAAGGGCCTATTGACCCACCTGAAGTTGACCCACTTATTTCCTTGCATGCTCTCACTAGCTTCTCGCCCCCCCAAATGCTCAAGATCATTGGCTACATTAAGCACAGGAAGGTCATCATCCTTTTTGACAGTGGTAGCACGCACAATTTTATTCATCATCGCATTGCCCAGGAAACCAATTGCTATATTCGTGTTGTCAATAATTTTCAAATCATGATAGCCAATGGTGGGTCCATGAAATGTGGTGGGCGGTGTGAAAATGTTCATCTTCAAATTGGACATTACCAACTGAAATTTCATATGTTTTCCATTGACATGGGAGGTTGTGACATTGTGCTAGGTGTTGAATGGTTACGCACTTTGGGTCCCATTCTTATGGATTTTAAGGAATTAACCATGAAATTCCAACAGGAAGGAAAAAAGTATCAATTCCAAGGTCTCATAGTTGGTTCTGTTGAGATCATTAGTTCCCATCATATGGAAAAGCTCCTCAAGAAAGGCCACTCTGGTATCATTGCTCAACTCCATTCTATTCAAGCCGTTAAGACACCCTCTGTGCATCCTGACCCCCAAGCTATCCTTTCCAAACATCAAGCTATTTTTTTCACCCCTCAGGGCCTTCCTCCTTCTTGTGGTGTTCATGATCAATCCATTCCCCTTGTTCCTGGAAGTCTTCCTCCCAATGTTTTCCCTTATTTCCACCTCTTTGCACAAAAGAATGAAATTGAGAAAATAATGCAGGAATTGCTCCAAGTAGGTGTTATCTGCCCCAATACCAGCCCTTATTCCCCCCCTATGGTCATGGTATTTAAGAAAGAAGGTACTTGGCGCATGTGTCCTAACTTTCATTCCCTCAATAAGCTCACCATTAAGAAAAAGTTTCCCATTCCTGTCATTGATGATCTCTTGGATAACCTGAGTGGTGCTCAGTACTTCACTAAACTTGATCTGTGTTCTGGCTACCACCAGATATGTATGCAAGAAGTTGACATACCCAAGAATGCCTTTCGAACTCATGAGGGTCACTATGAGGTTTTGGTCATTTCCTTTGGCCTGTGTAATGCCCCCTCCACCTTCCAAAGCCTCATGAATGATGTCTTTCGTCATTTTCTCTGTCATTTTATCTTAGTTTTCTTTGATGATATTATCATCTATAGTAAAACTTGGAAATCTCATCTTTCCCATGTGGATAAAATTCTCCATCTACTCTCACAACACTAAATTTTCCTCAAACTATCTCAATGTGCTTTTGGCACCTCAGAAGTTGAGTATTTGGGTCATCTTGTTGGCAAGGCCAGTGTCAGGGTGCATCCTAAAAATATTGAATCTATGCAAGACTGGCCTCACCCATAGACTCTCAAAATCTTGTGTGTATTTTTGGGTTTAACAGGTTATTATCACAAGTTTGTTAAGAATTATGGAAAGATTGTGGCACCTCTCACTGATCTCCTTAAAAATAATTCATTCACTTGGAATCCAACAACTGCTCAGGTTTTCAAACCTTGAATATGGCCATGTGCCCCACTCTAGTCCTGTCCCTTCCTGATTTCAAAAATACCTTTGTCCTGGAATGTGATGCTTCCGGGAAAGGAATTTGCACCATCCTTATGCAAGAGGGTCGACCTTTGGCCTTTATGAGAAAACAATTGTCAGAGAGAAACTTGGGCAAATAAATCTATGAAAATGAGATGTTGGCTATTTTGCATGTTGTGGATCTTTGGTGCCCGTATATATTGGGGAAACACTTCCAAATTAAGACAGATCATCAAAGTCACAAGTATTTTCTAGAACAACACCTTTCCTCTCCTAAGAAACAAAAATGGGTGACTAAGATCTTTGTATATGATTATGAGATCATTTACAAAAAAGGAAAAGACAATGTGGTTGCTGATGCACTTTCTAGAAAATATGAGGATGAAAGGTCCCTTTTTTCTCTCCCCTTCATTGTACCAGATTGATCTAAGCTGTTTGCCAGGAATGGCTACAAGATCCCAAAAGTTCACATCTGATACAACAATTGCAGTCCAATTATCCAGTCTCCCCACGATACTCTTGGCTCAATGATGAGATTCGATACAAAGGCTGTTTGTATTTAAGTACACAGTCAAAATTTAAATCCATGGTACTTTTTGAGCTTCATGCTACACCCACAACTGGGCATTCAGGGTTTACCAAAACCTATGACCGGGTCAAACGTTATTTTTTCTGAGATGGTATGAAACAAGACGTTCGTAATTTTTTGGTTGAATGTGATGTGTGTCAATGAAACAAAGGTGACATATTCAAATCTCCTGGCACACTACAAGCGCTTCCGATTCCACCTGCTATCTGGTGGGATAACTCTATGGATTTTATTGTAGGCTTAGATAAATCAGGAAATAAATCAGTCATCATGGTGGTAGTTGATCATATTTCCAAGTATGCTTATTTTTTTTCTCTTCAACACCCATTTACAACATCCACTGTGGCTCAAATTTTCATGGATTCAGTCTTCAAGCTTCATGGCATGCCACATTCTATTGTTTCTGATCGCGACCCAAATTTCACCAGTGAGTTTTGGCAAGAATTGTTCAAGCTCCAAGGCACCCAATTGCATCTCAACACAACTTATCATCCGCAAACTGATGGTCAAACTGAAGTGGTCAACAAGTGTTTGGAAACATATTTGAGGTGTTTTGCATCAGAAATGAAAAATTAGTGAGCTCAATGGTTACCACTAGCTGAATGGTGGTACAAAACTTCTTACGATGCAACTACCCACATGACCCATTTTGAAGCGGTCTATAGAAAAAATTCACCTTCATTTCTCTCATATTTTCCAGGTTTCTTAAAGGTCCAGGCAGTTGACCAAATGCTTACAGTTCAAGAGGATATTGTCCATACCCTCAAAGAGAATTTTGTAATGGCCCAAAATCGCATGAAGAAACAAGCAGATCAAGGTCGCTCTGAACGTCAACTTTCAGAAGGCGATCAGGTGTTTCTTCGACCACAACCTTAGAATAAAAATCCCTCAAGACTCACCATTGTTAGAAACTAGCGCCCAAATTTTATGGTCCTTATAACGTTATCAAGCGTGTGGGATAGGTGACCTATCAGTTAGCTTTGCCCAGTCATTCTAAGCTCCATCCTGTTTTTCATGTTTCCTGCTTAAAGAAGGTGATTGGAACTAAGTGCCAAACTCAAACCAAGCTTCTCGAGTTGGATGAAGAAGGCTCCATTTGGCTACAACTGTTACACATTATTTTCATCATCCCTATGACCATTAATGATGTAAACCTATATTTTGCCTTCAGAGGGGTCAGTGGCCTGAGTTCCTGAAGAGAGAAGGGAGGAGAACTTTTCCTGAGAAAAGAAGTTGCATTTTCCCTTGTAAAAACCTTGTAAAAAAGGAAGTTCGCAGGTTGCTATATAGGCAGGGTGCGAGAATGCCTAATTCTCGTAGGTTGCACCATAGCTAGGGTGCGAGATGTCCGCAGGTTGCTCTATAGACAGGGTGCGAGAATGCCTACACGTGGGAAAAACAAGTGTTTTCTCGAATCTTCTAGAAGGAGAAACTTCTATGGTGAAGTGGCATCCGACTGGTTTGGAGCTTACTCGCTTTCATGATTTAGTGGGATCATCCTAACCTCCTCACCTTATCCTCTTCAACTTATAAAAGGAGAGGAGTTCTCATGGAGAAAGTTGGCTTTTGAGCTTGGAGCTTTTGGATTTGGCTTGGAATTATTTGCTTGGTTAGAGTGGTTTTGAGTTCTGCCTTTGTCAAGATAGATTGTGAATATTATCAGATTTGTGCTCTCATAATTCTTGGAGTGAAAGTGTGTGGGGAACGAAGGACAGTTGGAAGGGACCTTACAACATCAAGGCCATGGTTGTAATCTCTCTTTCACATTTAATATGATACAGTGATATGATTCTTTCCTATAAAGCTCGTTGTGTTTTATTGTATAATTCCTTGATCACATACATAAGTTTATATTGAGTTTATGCTATTACTATCACTTTAGTTGGTTGCGTTCTTTTGTAGGTCCATCATTGTATGAGTTTTGGAATGGAGCTAGGATGGTGATGGTGAGAGGAAGCGACATTTAAATGGTATGTCACTCATCCCTCTTTAGTTAGTAAATTCAATATCTAAAACTTAAGGAAAGCGTCATGTTCTGGTGTGTTTTGTTCTAGATCTAGGTGGATCTAGGGAGATCAGTTAGTGTTCGCACCTACCGATTAGTTCGATAACAAAATTGACGACTCCACTGGGGAAATAGATTGTTTCCTAGTTAGTCTAGTTTTCCTTGCTTTGATTGCTTGTTTTCCGGTCTTGCTCAAATTTAGTCCTTTTTCAAATTTTTGCTTGTTTACAGGCATTCTCGCACTATACCCTTTAGTGGCCTGTGAGAAACACTTGAGTTCGCACCCTGGTGTTAAGTCCAGTGCGAACCCCTCACAGTCAACCTTTGTTCAGCCTGCGAGAATCTTTGATTCTCGCACTGTAATACATTGCCAGCCTGTAAACTTGTTTGTAAACTTTTTTGGATTGGGTCTTGTCATTTTTTGATGCCCAGTTTTTCTTTGAACAGTTGGATTGAACTTTTGGAGCCTATATTGGTCTATTTACAGTCTTCTTGACAATCTTTGAGTTGTTTTTATCCATCTTTGCTTTGTTTGGTTTTGAAGGATTAGTCTCTTGCTTTGAGTGTCTTTCAATTACAAAGCATGTGTTTTCTTTAGAATTGTTGGAAAGATGAGATTTCTTCTGAATAGTTCCCTTTAAAAGAGAACTTTTAGTTTGGGTTTCTTTGTTTTAAGAAAGCTCATTATTGCTTTTAGTGAAATTTTTGAAACAAAAATATTTAATTTCTTTCTTTATATTAGATTGGGGGCATCCTTGCATTTGAAGTAGAGAAATTGCATGATTCTTGGCATTTTTTGATCTTAAACTATGAATCGTGCATTGGTGTTCAGTACCTTTTTCTCATTTTCTTGAGAATATTGATATTGATGAGTTTAATATATTTTAGGACATTGTGCATATGGGAATGATAAATGATTTCTCCTTCTCATAGCATAACTTTCATCGAAATGAAAAAATTGCATCTTGATATCTTTGCATAATTTTCGAGTCGGACAAAACACCATATTGTTCATGCCATTTTCCTTTTGAGTAACAACAACCATAAAATAAAGTTCTTATAAAAATTGATTAGACATTTTTATATTTTCTGGTAGAAAACCTACATTAGATTAGTTGTAGGGATTTGGAATAGGTGAGAAAGATAACTTTCCAAAGCTGTAAAGAAACACAGAATCTTGTGTTAAGGAGTGTCAAATTCCATTTACAAGATTTTTTCCTGGGAAGCCCTTCTCACACAAGGGTCAAACCCGATGTCACATTGATATTGACAGAGTTACTCACCCTACTTTGTTGATATCGATGTAGAGATTGCACATATTATGGGGTTCACTTGAAGGTATACCCACAATGATGAGTGAAAGCCTTTCAACTTGATTTTGGGCTAGATACCCTGCCCTTGCGTGTGGATCAGACTGTCGACTGTTTCCCCAGGCATCATTGTTGTTTGTGGTAACCTTAGTGGCCTACCTCTTTAGGGTATTTACACAAGGTGACTATGGAGGGGAAAGTCTTCATGGTACCTAGAATCGATGTTGACCAAACCCACTCGGGCTCCTTGGAGGGTATACCCACGATTATGTGTGGGAGATTGCACTAGGGTGTAAGTCTGTTAAGCAGGTCGTCAACGTAACTTTTCCACCTGCTCTATCTCATCCCCTTCTTTTATTGTTCTCATGACATTGGATTTCATCACCAACTAGTGCATTCATTGTGAGAAGGTTTTGTTTGCTTGCTTGCTTACTAGATTTTTAGTGTGTGATATTTGTTTTCCTTAGAGGATTCTAGATTGGATATTTTTTTAATGGCGTCAGTTCCCGGAATGACCAATGAAGGAACCTCTACTCCAGGTGTTGGCGTTCGGAGGTCACTCCTGGATTGCTAGCAGGAGCAGAGCCCGAAGCCCATTAGTTTAATGTCACGATTTATTTTAAAGGGTGATAAAATGGAGGAGAACTCAAAACAGTATCATATCAAATCAGAAACCAGGCCAGGCATGCATGAAAGAATGAGGTCTTGATAAACTCCAAACAGTGAGTCGTAGTAAAGGGTGAGTAGATGGAAGACTTATGCAAGAAGGGTGCAAGGTCTATCACAGACATCCGGTGTGTAACAGACTGAAGAAGAAATGCATTCGAACACAAAATCCTTTTACATTCAAACACAAATACCAGAGAATGCAAAGATGTCACAACAAATCCTTTATCGCAACAAGATTTCTAAGTCCACGTGAATCCTTCAACTATGAACCCTCCAGCAAAAGACGAAACAAAGATGGAAAATAGAAACTGTTTGTTATAAACCAAGAAGTCTCGAACACAGAGGCATAATCAAGGACCAGAGTATCGCTGAAACTTTACAGTCGGGAGCTTAGCTCTACCATCGATAGATACAAAAATGGAAAAAATGCCTACATATAATCAGAACAACAATAGCAGCGGAACCAAGAAAATGAAATAAAAGCTTTGCGTCTGCATGGCTTCTGACACTCTGCAGCCACAATATTTGAATAACCGTGCGACTTATGGCAGACGCGATTGATCTTCTGATAGTTACATCGGCGAATCTATGTGCCTTTAATTCAATGCAGGACGTCCCCATTATGGCGGAGACAATGTCTAACCACCCTCAACCGCCTCAATAACTGCTTCTTGGGATTGAGAACGGCCCAGCCAACTCAGCTTCTCGGGATATGGATGACTTCTCGCGCTGCCACCTGGAGGATAAGGCGGATGGCAGGAATGGTGGTGCCGGGTTATAAGGGCGTGGAAAGGGTGACAAGAGGAGAGAAGGATGATGAAGAACGATGAGAGGTGAGAGAGGTGGAGGGGGGGATTGACATGAGGGAAAAGGATACGTGGCGAGTGATAAATGGATGATGAGACGAGGGAAATGTCATATGGAAGTGTGAGAGAGAGGTGATCGGTGACACATAGAGGCTAGGGAAAGGCAGGCAGAAAGATGACACAGTGGGAGGCGGGCCCATGCAGATTAATGACAAGGCAGCTGAGAAGGTCGGGGCCATGCCTGAGCCGTTGATCTGGGTTG
>JZKD02S2239232.1:343939-354590 GCA_000966675.3 Picea glauca | reverse complement strand
CTGAGTTCCTAAAGAGAGAAGGGAGAAGAACTTTTCCTGAGAAAAGAAGTTGCATTTTCCCTTGTAAAAACCCTGTAAAAAAGGAAGTTCGCAGGTTGCTATATAGGTAGGGTGCAAGAATTCCTAATTCTTTTAGGTTGCACCATATATAGGGTGCGAGATGTTCACAGGTTGCTCCATAGGCAGGGTGCGAGAATGCCTACACATGGGAAAAACAAGCGTTTTCTCGAATCTTCTAGAAGGAGAAACTTCTATGGTGAGGTGGCATCCGAATGGTTTGGATCTTACTCGATTTCATGATTTAGTGGGATCATCCTAACCTCCTCACCTTATCCTCTTCAACTTATAAAAGGAGAGGAGTTCTCATGGAGAAAATTGGCTTTTGAGCTTGGAGCTTTTGGATTTGGCTTGGAATTATTAGCTTGGTTAGAGTGGTTTTGAGTTCTTCCTTTGTCAAGATAGATTGTGAATATTATCAGATCTGTGCTCTCAGAATTCTTGGAGTGAAAGTGTGTGGGGAACGAAGGAAAGTTGGAAGGGACCTTACAACATCAAGGCCATGGTTGTAATCTCTCTTTCACATTTAATATGATACAGTGATATGATTATTTCCTATAAATCCGGTTGTGTTTTATTGTATGATTCCTTGATCACATACATAGGTTTATATTGAGTTTATGCTATTACTATCACTTTGGTGGGTTGCATTCTTTTGTAGGTTCATCATTGTATGAGCGTTGGAATGGATCTAGGATGATGATGGGGAGAGGAAGCGACATTTAAATGGTATGTCACTCATCCCTCTTTAGTTAGTAAATTCAATATCTAAAACTTAAGGAAAACGTCATGTTCTGGTGTTTTTTGTTCTAGATCTAGGTGGATCTAGGGAGATCAGTTAGTGTTCGCACCTACTGATTAGTCTGATAACAACAACCACAAGCAGTTTTGGTCCAGCGTGAGCATCGTTTGCATCAACAAACCATCAAGGAAGTGTTAGTCCAGTGGAAAGATACAACTCCATCAGATGCCACTTGGGAACCAACTACTATTCTGCAACAATTTCCTCATTTGAAGCCTTGAGGACAAGGTTGTTTTTAAGGGGGCGGACATGTTAGGGACCTAACCCCTCATGTAGTTAGAATAATATATTTCCATGTAAGAAAGGTCGATCTTAATAAGGCGTAGCAATAAGGAAGAATAAGTCCAATGTAAGAAGACCTGATAGAAGATTATGCTTCTAGAAGAATTGTTGAGCCTCTAAATTGACATCCCCACTACCCTATTATACTCCTCATATATACCTTTTTGGATTACCTAAGCTTGGATAAATGAAAAACAACACTACCATTAGCTATTGATGAGTTCATAAGGTAAATTTTAATTAATTCATGCATTTTTGTGGTTTATTGAGCTAGGAGACTAAATGTTTCATGTACTAATGTTTTACTTTTCCATGTGTAATCTTTGACCTTTAGATGAGTCTAACCTTTCTGTACCATCTCAGCCATTCGGTACTTATGCACCAAATTGCCACTGTTCGAATTCGGTACCAAGCATACCATCCATTCAGATCCAGTACCGAACCATCCACTATCGCGATCCGGTACCAACGGTCGCAGACTGTTCTAGTCTAGTACCAACCACTTTCATACTGTTCAGATCCGATACCACTTACTGAATCTCACCTGTCACGATCCGTTACCAATATAGGAAGCAAAATATACCAAGTTTAGCCCCAGATCGTACCAAAGATAATTGTTGGATGTTTGCTAAATCATTAAAGCTCTAGCAAGGTTATGATAAGCTTGTTTGTTTATTGCTTCATCCTCATACACTTTGTGTCATGAGGATGAAGCTTAAAATATGTAACCGAATATATAAATTTGACAATTGACTAATTTGCTAAAGATTTCACCTCCTTGTGTTTCACGACTAAGAATGTTTAAATAGTCATGGAAATGATGGTGGAGGTAGTAGAGAGTTAGCATAACACATTATGTGAAGCAGTGTTACATATTGCAAAACATATTTTGAGTTGAATAGAAGGATGTCAATTATTTCCAGGTCTTGATCATTTATGAATGAATGTGAGTTGAGTTGTTAACATAGTTTAATTCTATGTTTTGAAATTTAAGTAAGAGGAATGTGTGGATTGAAAGAAAGCTTACTGTAGACTCCAGTCGCTGACCTGTTGAAGTGGCAAGGGCCCACCGTCCAACAAAGGTAAACATCCTTATAGATTAGTGTTAGTAGTTGATTTCAATAGTATAAATGTTGGACTAGTTGAAGCTTTGATCTTTTCAGATGATAACAATATAGTTCAATTTAGGTTTCAATTGCTTAGAGATCTTTTTGCATATGCTCTGTTTCTGTTTTTATGAATTTGGTTTTGTTTCATGGACATAAATGTTGGTAGCAGTAGTTAGACATATTTGAAGGAGAACTAGTGAAGTTCACAACAACACATTGTGAACCACAACATACTCAGCATATTGACTATTGAACTACCCATGTTATGTCTTGATGATTGATGTGTGATTTCCCTTTCAGAAGTGTGATTGCATAGTTAGTTTTCTGGGTCAGATAGTAGATTTGATCTTTCAAAAGAACTCCATCTCATGCTTGCATGTGCCATAATTGAGTAGATAGCCTCTCTGTGAAAGACAACCAAAGTGTGTTTTGATTTGCTAGTTTGTTTTGTTTCCAGCATGCATAATCTAGAATAGTTCTATACTCATGACATTAGAATTACCTTCCTTACTGGTGTCTTGTTACTCTATTGATTATGAATCCTATATTGATAATTAATGAGTTAATTATATTACACATATAAGTAGCACAACATTTTGGCATCATTGTCGGGGAGTTGCAAACGGTAGGAAGTGATTTTTAGCTTAGATTGTTTGCATAGTTTTTGAATGATTTTAAAGGCTACTTGATGGAGAAGGATAAAACGTTTAAGACATGAGTGAAGATCCACGCAGCCACTAGAGTGGGGTTCTCCAAAGCCAGGTTTCCTTCTTACCTTCTAGATAGAATTAGGATTTCAATTCAGTTAAGAATCAAATTTCCATTTTATGCATAGATATAGAGATAATAAGGGTAGATTTGTAAGCTTTAAAGATTAAAAAAAAACCCTCCCCACTATGCCAACTTACACTGGTGCAAGAAAAATTTTACTAGGATAAAGTTCAAGGGGAGTCAGTGAGGCTCCAGAAGAAGAACCTAAAACGAAAGAATCAACATTGGGGTGGGCAGAATGTGAATCTGTTGAACATTCAGGAGACACACAAAATCCAGTTTCTGAACCATCTATCAGTGGAATGGCAGAAGAAGAAGGAAATGTAACCATTGAGACTGAGACCTTTGGGTTTCCAATCTTGGATATTTCTAGAAACATCAGCATGAAAAACATCCCACTATCATCGTTACCCACTTTTAGAGGTATGTCAACTGAAGATCCAAACTTATTTTTATTCGAGTTTGACATATTATGTATAATCTATAACTACTCAGATGATGCCCAAAAACTTAAGCTCTTTCCTGCTACAATGAAGGATTCATCCTTAAGATGGTTCATGAGCTTAGGAGAAAATACAATCCTCTCTTGGGATCAAATGAAAGACACATTTTTACAAAAATACCAAGACTATTGTAAGGATAATGCTAAAATTGACATTTTTAAAATGTAGCAAATAGAAGATGAAATCCCTAAAGACTACTTAGAAAGGTTCTTATACAACTACTAGAAATAAAAATTATTCACTACAGACCTAGCTGTAGTAAGAACCATATTTTTGAAGGGTATTAGAGATGACTGCATAGAAGTTTTAAATTTGTTAAGTTTAGGAGATGTGCACCAAAATCCTTTTGCACAAATTGCAGATTACTGTAGAAGATACTCAAGAGGACAAGCTAAAATAGGAAAAGCACCAAGAGATTCTTTTAGCAAAAATACAAGACAAAGCTTAGGAATTGTCACTAGAATTGAGTTAGGAAACTTATTAGAGAACTTTAAAACATACATCTTGAGCACAATCAGTAACTAGTTAGATACCCTAAAATTGAAAAAGAAACAAGAAGAAGAAACTATTTTAGCAATCTTCTATCCTAGATGTCGAAAGAAGCATGGTGAGAAAGAATGTCCATTAAATGTCATAGAAATCTGTGGCCTGTGTACACTAGAGCACCCCACATTTGAGTGTCCAACTTTTCTTGAACTACAAGCCATGTATAGGGGAGGAGGAGTCTCACAAGAACAATCATACCCTTCCAGAAGACCTTGGAGAGCACAAAACCCCAATGCATTTTATGACCCTAATGCATAGTATCAACAACAACAATGGGGTCCTCCCCCAATGACCTATCCATAATGGACACCTCATCAAGCTCAAACTCAACCTTGGCAACAAGGTTGGAGGGGCCCTGTGTATGGGAATCCCTCTTACCCTACATATCCACAGTATCCTGCAAACATTTCCCAATTACTACCTGGATTTAAACCACCACAGATGGAATATTTACTCCCACCTCCTATACAGTAGCAATTTACAACCCCCTTGAACCCTAACCAACAACAAGAAGTACCTATAAATGCTAATCAACAACCACAAAACCAAGTTTCCCACAACCCTCCGAGACCAACAAAAATCCCTTCCCAGCCAATCCCTAACCCCAATAATCGACCCACCCACCCTATGCAGAATACAAAAATTCAAACCTTTCCCACCTATGAAATTCAACTACGATCAGAGAAAACTGTAAAACAATCAAATCCTGGAGTAATAATTCAGGAAGAAAATGATAATCATTCTGAGGAAGAAAACACTCAAACCGCCCCTGTAGAAGAAGAGACATCCCCTCCTATTCCAATCACTTATCAGTCTGTACGAGTACCTCAACAAGTTAATATTCCACCCTACCCCGAAATACTATTAGTGAAGAAACCTAACCCACCCTTGCACAAAGATATAGAGGATGAATTACGAAATGTATGTATAAAAATACCTCTGTTGCAATCCATTAAGGATATCCCCATATATGACAAAATCATAAGGGATCTTTGCCTTAAGAAACTAGGAAGGAAGAAGAAGGAACCTCCCCTTGTTCATATGGTGGGGCAATTATCTGAATTTATTTATGAAATGCCATACAAATATAATGACCCTGGGAACCCAGTAGTCACTATTGAAATTAATGGTATTTCTTTACCAAACACACTCATTGATTTGGGTGCAACAATTAATGTAATTCCTTTTGACACTATGAAAAAGCTCCAAATCAACCAGTTAAGACCAACCCAAACCATGATATAGTTGGTAGATAAGTCAGTCATTAGCCCTGCAGGAAGTCTAGATGATGTCACAGTCACTCTAGCTTCTTGGGAATATCTAGTAGACTTTCTAGTCATCTACTCTAAATCATCCTCCAAACTAGGACACCTTGTGGTTTTTGGCCGTCCTTGGTTGGCCACAATAGATGCCTTTATCAGTTGTCGGTCTGGTGAGATGACTATATCCAATGACACACATAGCCAAAATCTTGTCCTCTTTCCTCCTGCCCAACTGGCATAGGAAATACCCATCTGGTTAGAAAACCCTTATGGAGAAGAAGATTGCATCAGACCCTTGTTAACACTTGAACAGGTAAGAGGAATGCAAGAACAATTGGATGAACAAGTCTTAAGTTTATTCTTGGCTAATACAAATTGTATTGAATAACTGAGGTCTTTTGCAAAGTTGTCACACATTTTCAGTTCCGAATTTCAATAAACTTGGCACCTTGATATCACTCAATTATATACTTTATCACCAGCTCCCTCAGAGAAGGAAGAAATTACTGAACTTGTTGAGATTAGCCCAGGAAAACCTTTATATATCAACTCTAGTTTGGAACCAGAACAAAAGACACAAGTAATTGAAATTCTCTAAAGACAATTTGATGCCTTTGCATGGGATTATACAGACATGAAATGCATTCACTCTGACACATGCACACATCATATCTACACTAATGACCAAATCAGACCAGTTAGAGAACCTCAACGAAGGATGAATCTATCCCTTAAAGATATTGTAAAAGAGGAATTGCAAAAACTCCTTCAAGCCAACCTCATATACCCCATTTTAGATAGTCAATGGGTGTCTCCACTTGTCATAGTTCCCAAGAAAAATGGAAAGTGGAGAATATGTGTAGACTTCAGGGATTTGAACAAAGCCACCCATAGGAATTATTTTCCCTTACCATTATTGATCATGTGTTGGATACCTTGTCCGGAAAGAAGTATTTTTCATTCCTAGATGGGTTTAGTGGTTATAACCAAATACAAATAGCACCCAAAGACCAGGAGAAGACCACTTTCACCTGCCCATGGGGAACCTATTCTTATAGGGTTCTTTCTTTTGGACTTCACAATGACCCAACCACTTTTCAAAGGGATGTCCTAGCCATTTTCTCCGACTTGACCAATGATTGTGTGGAAGTCGACATGGATGACTTTACAGTCCATGGAAGAGACTTCCAGGAAGCTTTGACCAGTTTATGTGTAAGGAAACTAATCTTTCCCTAAGTAATGAAAAGTCAAAGATGATGCTCACTGAAGGTATTTTTTTGGGACATCACATCTTTGGTTCTGGAATGAAATTTGATCTGGAAAAGATTCATATTATCACACAAATCAGAATACCTTCCTCACAAAAGGAAGTTCATAGATTTTTAGGGCATGCTGACTATTATAGAAGATTCATTCTTAATTTTACAAGCCTAGCTACCCCTTTATTCAACTTATTATCTAAAGAAGCCGAATTTAAGTGGGATTATGAATGCCAAATATCTTTTGAGATTCTAAAACATAAATTGTCAACTACCCCTGTATTAAGAGGACCAAAATGGCCCCTTCCTTTTCATATCTGTACCGATGCCTCAGACACAACCCTTGGGGCAGTTCTTGGACAAAAAGAAAATTAAATGCCCTATGATATTTACTTTGTCAGTAAAAATATGTCTCCAGCTGAAGTTAATTATATGGTCACAGAAAAAGAATTTCTAGCTGTGGTCCATGATATCAATAAATTTAGACACTATATTACAGGATATCAAGCTTTTGTACACACTGATCATTCATCCATCAAATTCTTAATGAACAAACTTGTAACAAATCCTAGAGTTAAAAGATGGCTGCTATTATTACAAGAGTTCAATATCAACATTATTAATAGACCCGGTAAGGATAATCTTGTGGCTGATTTCTTATCTAGAATGATTCGTCTGGAAGATAACGTACTAGTAGAAGATAACTTTCCTGATGAAAATTTGCTTGCTATTTCTACATTCACTCCTTGGTATGCAGATGTAGCTAACTATCTTGTGATAGGGAAGATGCCTCAGAAATTGTCTCCTAGAGAAAATCATAAAGTAATTTAGCTAAGTGCAAACTACATGTGGCACGATGATTGTCTCTACAAAAAAGGACCAGATTTGGTAATCAAGAGATGTGTAAGGGAAGATGAAATTCATGATATTTTGCAAGCCTTCCATGATGGTCCTTGTGGAGGACACTTCGCAGACAAGAGGACCACTTATAAAGTTCTGCAATCTGGTTATTATTGGCCTCATATTTTCAAAGATGCTAAAACCTATGTATCCAATTGTGATGAATGCCAAYGAATGGGTAAGCCTACTGCACAAGACCAAATGCCACTTCAAGCCCAAGTAGTCATTGAGCCTTTCGAGAAATGGGCATTAGATTTTGTAGGGCCCATTAACCTTGCATCTAAAAAGAAAAAGTACATACTTGTATGTACTGACTATGTGACTAAGTGGGTTGAAGCTAAAGCTTTACCAGCTGCAAGTGAACAATCAGTGGTAGATTTCCTTTTTAATGACATCTTTACTAGATTTGGTGTACCTCAAGAAATTGTGTCTGATCAGGGAACTCAATTTACTTCTAATCTAGTCAAAGATGTTACAGAATAGTACCAAATTAAACATAGGAAATCTACATCCTACCATCCACAGGAAAATGGACAAGTAGAATCTACCAACAAATTTATTGAGTCCATTCTTACCAAAACAATAGAGATACACCACAAGGACTGGGTTGACAGATTACTAGAAGCCTTATGGGCTTATAGAATCACCTGGAGGAATACAACATGACATACACCCTACGAGTTGGTGTATGGGAAGCAGGTACTTCTCCCCATAGAATTCCAGATCAAAACCTTCAAGACTGCAGTACAATTTGTCATGAACTTGGATGAAGCCCAGCAACAAATACTCTTGCAGCTTAATGAGTTGGACGAAATCAGGCAGGAATCACTTCAAAGAACCACCCTCATTCAAGAGTAGAGAACAAAATGGCATGACAAGTATCTCAAAAAGAAAAATTTTCAACAAGGAGATTGGGCCCTGTTGTATGATAGTAGATTCAAGAACTTCAAAGGTAAGTTAACTACTCGTTGGATGGGACCTTATGAAACTGACACTGTCTATGACAATGGTTCAATTAGGATAAATACAATTGACGAACAACAAAGACCACTACTTGTGAATGGTCACCGGTTGAGAATTTATAACAAACCCCTATCAAAAGAGGAATTTTTTACTCGTATACTATAGAATTCAGATCTACAGGTGATCAGTAAGGATGAAGACCTTCCTATTGATCCACATTGATTGATTGTTTTTTTTTTTTTTGGTTTTTAACTTTTGTACATAGGTGTGGATTGTGTTTTGTTAATAAGATGAAGGTAACAAGGGATTCTTACCTCCTTTTGTTTTACTTTCGCAAGTAGATTTCTATAATTTATTTGATCCTTCAAGAACTTGCTAAACATCAATTTGTAGGCATCAACAATACTCTGTTCTGCTCTGGTACCAGAAATCCTATTCTGGTCCGGTACCAGTAGTCCTATGCTGGTCTGGTACAAGAAGTCTGTCCTTATACGGTACTATCAGGACACATCACCTAATTGACAAGGAATGCTATGCATATTTCAAAATATTATGTCAATTAATATGAAGTATGAAGCCATGCAACAACCACTTATGCTGGAACTAAGAAGCCAATTGTAGCATCAAATGGTAGCCCTTATGAAGCAATAATTTCTTTTGTTTCTGTTGTTGACTAAAGGGAAGTATCTTTAATTTCTTTTGGTTCTGTTGCTAAAAGGGAAGAATTTTTAATTTCTTTTGGTTTTGTTGCTAGCTAAAAGGAAGTATTTTAATTTATTTTGGTTCTGTTGCTAGCTAAAAGGAAGTATTTTAATTTCTTTTGGTTCTGTTGCTTGACAAAGAAGACATAATCTTTACCTATGATTGCTAAAAGAACCATGTGTAATCTGCTTTAAATTCTATAGGTTGCCTTTACCCAGTATTTCAGCATGATTAAAGGGATAAAAACTATATTATCCTACAAGTAACTATCTCACCCTAACTAGACTTCAATAGTATTCATTGTATTATCTTTTCTAAAGAGTAACATATGAGTATATGAACACTCTCTGTCATGGGCACACTAGGAAAACTTTTATGGAAGAGGATGTATCAATACCCTAAGGTAACTTTAGGTCATTCTCTTATGGACAAACTCAGACAAAATTATACATCTGGATCTAATGTGCAATACATAAGTTTATTTTTCCTTTAGACAAATCTTTAAAGACATCCAAATAAGAGAATATACCTTCTAACCCAATACCATCCCAGCTTGTAAAAAGGTTTTTAGATGAGCCTCCCCTGTCACCATGCAAAAACACTCTTTAATAAAATCAAAATAGGTGACTATGGACAAGAAGCCTTTGATAGAAAAAGGGTTTAAGAGACTAACCCATCGGGATACTAACCAGGTCTGCTAGAAGCGGGTATCAGTTTGTGGTATGACTAGGCAAACCCATCAGGGTACTGAATAGGCCTGTTGGCAATGGGGAATTCTGCCTGGGGAAGGGATGCCTCTCACTAATTATCACAACTAACCCACCAGAGTACTAAAAAGGCTTGCTGACAGTGGGTTCTGGTTGAGAAATGTCTCATCTATACTTGTCTGATTGAAAAATTCACTTTTGTCATCTAAAAAAATGAACTCTACAAGCAAAGGTCACTGTTGACATTTATGAGATACAAACTCCAGATTAATAGACAAGACAATTACTACAAGCAAATGTCCATTTGAGAATTACCCTAAGTCAACTTTACCGTTCTGACATCTAAAGCCTACATTACCTAAGAAGGAAACTTCTTAAGAGTGGAGCCCTGACTAGGGAGTCTAATCTACTTATACTATGAAATTTATCCATAACCTCTAATGATAGTAAATCTCTGAAGCAAGTTAGGTTGGATCTGTTCTTCTAGAAAAAATATAAGAACCTCCCTATTTTCACTGCTGAATGCTACCCTTGTTAATAAGTCATCAAAAGAAAGGAAGTTTCATTTTTTTAGGCATGTGATCATATGCTAGGTGATAAATGTACTTTTTGGAATTTGATTTGGTTTCTTTTCTCTCATCATCTTTCCTTCATTATGATACAGAGTGTTGAGTCTTCTTGCATAAGGATATGCAACATCCTTGGCATGGGGGAGGGTCAAAGAGCTCCTTCAGAACTCTTTTTCAGACTCACATCTCATCTTCAGAAACCAACATGTTCACCCTACA
>JZKD02S2239232.1:319661-334296 GCA_000966675.3 Picea glauca | reverse complement strand
AAATAAAATTGTTGAACCGGATAATAGTAATTAAAGGATTTCTCAAACAATTGATTGGTTTGTTGTCTTTTATAAAAGACTAGTCTTGCTGACTGGATTGGATGCATACATAAATGACTAAAGGATGACAGTTTTGATTATTAGTACATGCATGAGATTTGTATGTACTAGCTACACATGCATTTCTTGTACATATACACTAGTATGTATGAGTTTTCTGGGCTTACTTACTAATAATGTCGGTTAATTGTTATGAATGTGTGAACCATGTTTCTTTTCCTTGTACCATAAGATACCTTAACTTCGGGACGAAGTTTCCTGAAGGGTGGGTGTATGTAACAACCCTAGTTGAATAAATGTTTAAGGATTATTAAGTAAAATTAATTAGGGGATTAATTGTCTTAATATGGTATTAATTAAACAAGATTGGTATAATGATACTAATTAAATAATTATTAATTAATTAATGGTTGCAATTTGATTAATTAATTGATTAATTGATTACATGTTACATTCATTGACATGGGTATTAAATTAATAGGGATAATAAATTATAAGTTAATTTGTTAAATACTTACATACACGGGAAGGGATAAGACATTGAATATAAAGGGACAATAAATTAATTATGAGGGGATAAGGTAATAAATGGGTGGATAAGGAAGTAAATGAAAGAGGCGGTGAAGGAAGGATATGGAGGGGGAGGAGGTTTACGAAGGGGATTACGATTCTACGAGAAATTTTGGGGGGGAGTTCTCTCTGGGATTGCACAGAGGAGAGTTGAGTTGGTAGTTGGATTGGATCAATACAAGCACCGGTTTGCTGGAGGTTTTGGGCACGGGGGCCAGGATATCCATATGATATCCCGGAGCTAGGAAGTTGTCCTAGTTGGCAGGGCGGAACAAGGTTTGGGTAGTGTTTATACAGTTCAACAAAGGTCAATAGGACAAGCAAACAAACAGAGGGTTAGCATCAGACCTAGGTATTTAAAATTATGTATTTGTTTTTAATCTGTTATAAAATTTTATTATTCATTGATCAATTTAAAATGCGTATGTGCTCAATTAAAAGAAATTAGTAAATTTTCTGAAATCAAGTAGATATTACTGTTACAATTTATGTAATTATTTGATGTTAAAATTATTCGGCTACTACATCATCTTAGGCTTCTATTACACTTTGAAGGAGGCCCTGAAATTGATTTCCCATATTTTTTATGAATGAGTTTGAACAAGATGATAAGAGGTGTCAAATCCCTATCCAAAACTGAGAAGACTAGCATTTACCATCAAGGTCTTATTAAGATGTTAGTTTTACATGAAATCAGGAAGAAAAGGATTAGTTGGAAAATCCTCATCACTCAACACCTTCCCACAGAAAACAAACTTGTAGAGGAAGCCCAACTTTTTCCAGAGAAAGATAAGGAACCTCAAAATAAAAAGGGCAAGAAAGATAAGGTAACTCCATCATCATCCAGAATAGTGAGCCAAAATGATAAAGCTAGTAAACAAGAAGGGCCCTCTTCCACAGTCAATAATATTTTTAAAAAGTCAAAAATAAAAAGGTAAAACCAAATTAGTAGAGGAGACTTCAACAGTAGCACTTGAGGAGAAGGGCCATAAGACAAAAACTATGAGGAAAGAGAAGAATATCTTAGAAAATAAAAGTGAACAGTCTATAGAGCAATCCCCTGTAACCATTCCACAACAGAAAAGAAGAAAAGGAAGCCTCTGAGCACCCTTAATCTAGTACCCCCTTGTAAGAGAACCACAAGGGGCATGTAAAAAAAAAGAAAAAGTAGTTGTCAGTCCTCATACACATGAAGATCCAATAGATCTTACCTCCCCTTCTAAAGACCTATCAGTCTAGGATGACATCCCTAGCTTGACGGAGGAACAAGTCACTATTACTTTATGTGGGATAAGGGAGAAAGTCGAGGAAAGAGAATACATCCAACCAGAAATAATGGAGTCAACAAGGACCTTAACAAAAGCACATATGAAGAAAAAGATTGGGGAGCTGCAAAAACAAAACCAAGAACTCAAACAAGAAGTGAAGGAGTACCAACTATTGGACAGGTATATCAAAAAGGAAAATGAGCAAATGAAGGCAACCAGCCAACAATTTCAA
This sequence comes from Picea glauca, assembly GCA_000966675.3. NCBI lineage: Eukaryota > Viridiplantae > Streptophyta > Pinopsida > Pinales > Pinaceae > Picea > Picea glauca. The sequence continues at coordinate 332,166 of JZKD02S2239232.1, read as the reverse complement.
GATGACCATGAAGAGACTTCTAATAAGCTCAAGCAGGTACTAAGACGCTTACAATACATTAGAGTCATAAAAAGGGAGCTGGAAGCAGAAGCCGCAACCATCAACATCATTGATCCACATAAGTAAAGCATGGAGTTTCAAATTTTGAAAATTTTTGGGTTTGTGACGCAACCCGCCCTCGTCGGTAGTCGCTCCCACCAGGACCTTCACTAACCTCAGACCGAAGAGCAAAAATGCTCTCCCAACTCCTTTCGGGAGTTCTCGTCACCCACAAGACACTCCTCGACGATCTTTCCTTCTCAAATCTGAAGATCGGTGTTTGCGCTATCATGACTCTACATGCACGTTCTCACGTACTTCCAAATCCCAAACCCCGAGAGTCGATAGTCAATGGTCAACGGCTCGGGATATCGCCACTCGCGATGTCAAAGACTTGCCTCTCCAACCTCTGAGTGCCGATGCGCGATATCACGTGTTGTACTCCACACCACCTCCGTGGGACCCGTCGCAACTTGGAACCTCGCTACTCCTCCAGGTTTCTTTCGAATTCAAAAACGCCGAGGTGCCGAATCCCGACTCCATGAGATCTCATGCCACCTATCCTCGTCATGATTTGATGGATCCGATTAAGTCGGGGAGTCGCAACTCGCGATACGTGCATGCAACTCTTGCACTCACCAACACCGATATGTCGATATGCAATGGCGAATGTTCTACCCGCGCTTGAGGGCTAAGACCTTCGTTCCTTCTCCTAGATCTGACGATCCCCTGGGAATTCACGATCCTTCACAGAAATTCAAATCGTCAATTCTCTTCCTCTGGAATTTCTTCCTCTCCAGCCTCCGCCTTGTTCGAAACTTCTCCGAGTTCCTCTTTCCCAGAAATCACAAGGGATTATCCCTCCTGGCCTTTTATCAACTCTGACTCCTTCAGAGACTTCACCATGTCTTTCTTCACAGACCTTCAGACTTCAATTCTTCCAAAAAACCACATATGCAACATATGAAAGAAGTACGTAACAAGAAGCTAATAGGCAAAGGAATAATGCTAACAACACACAGAGAATAAACACCTCCATGGATTTGGATCAATGCTTTCCTGTTCTCCTCTTCCCAGGCTTCCTCTGAGTCTTCAATCAAACCTTCACGCCACCTGCATGGTTCGAATAAACTAACACAACTCTGGATGGTGAGAATAAGAGTTTACTGTAGAGCCTCCTCAATGCACTCTATGTGGAGGAATTCGACTGCACTCGATGCAGGAATCTCGTGGCTCAGACAGAGAAACAAATGAAACTCATTCTCGCCTCTCTCCCAGATTTCTGATCTGCCATGAAATCACATATGCAGCATATACAATGAAAGCATAACAAGAAGCAAGTAAACAACAACATAGTATCAACAACACACAGAGAATAATCACAGCCATGGAATTGAATTACAACTTTACTATTAATTCAATATCTGTACATGGGGATTCTTCACCAGTTCTCTGGTTTTATCTCTTCTTGCTCCTGAATGCTAATGCTGGTAATCTCTATTTCTGAATGAATGAATCTCAATAATACAAAGGAGGCTGCCTATATTCCATTTTCCCTCTCGAAAGCAAAACTGTCTAATCTACAGTTAATTCCTATCTAACAACATTAAGGACTATTAAATGCCTTCCTATCTATAATACGATACAAATGCGGTGGCTTTGAATGCCTTCGTTTAAATGGCGGTGCAACAATCTTCAAAGTGATTCAAAAATGTATGTGATGGCACTGCGCAGCTGTATTTTTTTATCCACGCGCTGGCTCGCTTGATTAAGTGTGGGTGCTCCTACATCGGTTTGTTTCAGTTGCATGAGGACATGCAATGGTTTTGGCATGGTGGAATGTTGAGCCTCTAAATTGACATCCCCACTACCCTATTATACTCCTCATCTATACCCTTTTGGCTTACCTAAGCTTGGATAAATGAAAAAGAACACTACCATTAGACATTGATGAGGTCATAAGGTAAAGTATAATTAATTCATGCATTTTTTTGGTTTATTGAGCTAGAAGACTAAATGTTTCAAGTACTAATGTTTTAATTTTCCATGTGTAACCTTTGACCTCTAGATGAGTCTAGCCTTTTTGTACCAGCTCATCCATCTGGTACTTATGCGCCAGATTGCCATTGTCTAAATCCGGTACCAAGCGTACCTTCCATTTAGATCTGGTACCAAACCATCCACTGTCGCGATCCAGTACCAATGGCCATAGACTGTTCTAGTCTTGTACCAACCACTTGAATATTGTTCGGATCCGATACCATTTACCAAATCTCACCTGTCACGATCCGGTACCAATATAGGAAGCATAATATACCAAGTTTAGCCCTAGATTGTACCAAAGATAATTGTTGGATGTTTGCTGAATCATTAAAGCTCTAGCAAGGTTATGATAATATTGTTTGTTTATTGCTTCATCCTCATACACTTCGTTTCATGAGGATGAAGCTTAAAATATGTAACTAAATATATAAATTTGACAATTAACTGATTTGCTAAAGATTTCACCTCCTTGTGTTTCACGACTAAGACTGTTTAAATAGTCATGGAAAGGATGGTGGATGTAGTAGAGAGTTAGCATAACACATTATGTGAAGCAATGTTACATATTGCAGAATAGATTTTGAGTTGAATAGAAGGATGTCAATTATTTCTAGGTCTTGATCATTTATGAATGAATGTGAGTTGAGTTGTTAGCATTGTTTAATTCTATTTTTTGAAGTTTAAGTAAGAGGAATGTGTGGATTGAAAGAAATATTATTGTAGACACTAGTCGCTGACCTGTTGAAGCGGCAAGGGCCCACCACCCAACAAAGGTCAGCATCCTTATATATTAGTGTTAGTAGTTGATTTCAATAGTATAAATGTTAGACTAGTTGAAGCTTTGATCTTTTCAGATGATAGCAGTATAGTTTAGTTTAGGTTTCGATTGCTTAGAGATATGTTTGCATATGCTTTGTTTCTGTTTTTATGAATTTGATTTCGTTTCATGGACATAAATGTTGGTAGCAGTAGTCAAACATGTTTGAAGGAGAACTAGTGAAGTTCACAACAACACATTGTGAACCACAACATACTCAGTATATTGACTATTGAACTACCCATGCTATGTCTTGATAATTGATGTGTGATTTCCCGTTCAGAAGTGTGATTGCATAGTTAGTTTTCTGGGTCGGATAACAGAGTTGATCTATCAAAATAACTCCATCTCATACTTGCATGTTCCATAATGGAGTAGATAGCCTCTCTATGAAAGAAAACCAAAGTGTGTTTTGATTTTCTAATTTGTTTTGTTTCCAGCATGCATAATCTAGAATAGTTCTATACTCATGACATTAGAATTACCTTCCTTACTGGTGTCTTGTAACTCAGTTGATTACGAATCCTGGATTGATAATTAATGAGTGCATTATATTACACATATAAGTAGCACAATAAGGATCTTCCTCTAGATTGTTCTTTTGATAGACATATTTAATATAAATAGGAGTCGAGGGTATGAGACGTTTTATCTTGGATATTATTATAATAGAGATCTGCTCTGCTGGAGGTTTCCCCCTCGAAGAGGCAAGTGAACATTTCTCTCAGCAATCAAAGTGCTCTTTCTGGTGTTATTTTGTTATCATTTTGGTATTATCGTGGTATTGTTCTAGTTATATTGTTGTTCATCTGCCATTTATAGCTATTTATTTTTGTTCTGCATACTTTCTATATCTGGAATATTACATATGTCGAGGCATAAGGCACAAAATATGGGAGACATTTGATGATGAAGAAAGTTCTCTTAAAACCAGAGCCATAGGTTGAAAAGCCAGTGCAGAGGAACATTTTTTCCAGGACATCTTGCAAGACTAAAGGCAGAGTATGCAAGGTGATCATTGACAGTGGGATCACTGATAACTTAGTATCCACATATATGGTGGAGAAATTGGAACTGGAGACGACCATACATCCGACGATGTATAAAGTCTCATGGTTGCAGAAAGGTCATAAGGTAACAATCACTAAACAATGCATGGTTGAATTTAAAATAGGAGGATATAGAGATGAGATTCTATGTGATGTGATTCCGATGGATGTATGTCATGTTTTGTTGGGAAGACCATGGAAATATGACAAGAATGTCATTCATGATTGGAGAAGAAATAGTTATACCTTAGACAAGAATGGTAGGACACACATGTTGCTTCCAATTGAAGAGAAGAAATCGAAGGAAGAAGGCAACACGAGTATAATTCTCATGAGTGGGAAGGTACTCCCAAGTGAAGTTAAGAAGGAACAAGAGATACAGTTTGTTGTAGTGAGGAAACTGAAAGTTATCCTTACAAGTACTTCTATGGAATACTTTCCTCAGGTAATTCAGGAACTGTTGGAAATTGTTTTTGACATAGTTGTGGATGAGTTGCCAAGCTCATTGCCATCTATCAGAAATATCAGCCATCACATTGAATTGATACCAGGAGAAAGCCTTCCAAACAAAGAAGCATATAGGTTGACACCTCAAGAGAACAAGGAGGTGAAAACGCAAGTTTAGGACTTGCTAGACAAAGGTTTGGTCAGGAAAAGCTTGAGTCCATGCGTAGTACTGACAATGTTGAGTTCGAAGAAGGACAAAGGATGGAGAATGTGTATAGACTCAAGGGCCATAAATAATATCACCATTAGGTACATGTTTCCATTGCCAAGGATGGATGACTTAATGGATTGTTAAAGTGGAGAGAACTATTTTCCAAAGATAGATTTAAAAATTGGATATTACCAGATAAGGATGAGAGAAGGTGATGAGTGGAAAACAACCTTTAAGACAAATGAGGGATTGTATGAATGGCTTGTTATGTCATTTGTCTTAAAAAATGCCTCGAGTACTTTTATGAGGTTGATGAATGAAGTGTTAAAATATTTTATTGGGAAGTTTGTGATCGCATATCTGGATGATATACTAGTCTTTAGTAAAATTGAGGAAGAGCATCTAATGCACTTAACGTTAGTGATGAAGAGGTTACAGTGGGAGAAGCTGTTGATAAATTTAAATAAATCCTCTTTCATGAAGATAGAACTCATTTATTTGGGTTTTTTTATCTCTTCGAATGAATTGAAGATGGATCCTGAGAAGGTGAAGGCAATAATATAATGACCATCACCAAGGAGTATATTTGAGGTAAGAAACTTCCATGGATTAGCAAGTTTTTACTGGAAGTTCATTAGAAATTTTAGTGATATTGGTGCACAAATGATGGATATAGTGAAGAAAAGAAATAAGTCATTCAAATGGACTGAAGAGGGTGAGAAGAGCTTCAACATATTGAAGGAGAAGATAAAAGAACAACCGATTCTGATATTACTAGATTTTGAGAAGACATTTCAGGTGAGATGTGATGCAAGTGGAGTTGCAATTAGAGAAGTCTTAAGCCAATATAATAGACCTACTGCATATTTTAGTGAGAAGTTGAACAATGCTAAGAGAAAATACCCATATGATAAAGAGTTATATGCCATAATTCAAGCCTTGAAGAAATGGATGCACTGTCTTTTTCGGAATGAGTTTTTTTTGTATAACGATAATCAGTCTTTACAATTCATAACTAGACAAGAGAAGTTAAACCAAAGACATGCTAAATGGATAGAGTTTATGCAAAATTTCACTTTTGTCATTAAACATTTTTTTGTTAATGCTAACAAAGTTGTTGATGCATTGCGCAGGAGATGTCTAATTCTACAGGAATTTCAAGTGAAGACCTTGGGGTTTGACCACCTTAAGGAAATGTATCATGATGATCTAGATTTCAAAGGATGCCAGTTGTGCATACCAAAGTGTTTGATGAGAGAGAATTTGCTGAAAGAAAAGTACAGTGGAGGTCTAGTCGGACATTTTGGCCATGAAAAAACATTTGCACAATTGAACAGTTCATACTATTGATCAGGTATGAGAGAAGAGGTGAAAAGGTTTGTGAACAGATGTAAGATTTGCTAGTATGCAAAGGGAAAGAAGCAGAATACTGGGTTGTATCAACCATTGCCTATTCTAGAGAGGCCTTGGGATGCAATAAGCTTGGATTTTGTGTTGGGACTTCTAAGGAAAAACAGAGGAAGTGATTCCATATTCATGGTAGTGGACATATTTTCAAAGATGGCACACTTTATCCCATGCCAGAAGACCAGTGATGCAACACATGTTGCAAATTTGTTTTTTAAAGAAGTTGTGAGACTCCATGGATTTCCCAGGAGTATTGTTTCAAACAGGGACACCAAATTTATTGGTCATTTCTGGAGAACGTTGTGGAAAAATATGGGAACAAAACTATCCTTTAGTTATGCATATCACCCTCAAACATATGGACATACTGAAGTGGTGAATCAAAGTTTAGGATATTTTCTAAGAAGTTTGGTCACTGAACACCATAGTCAGTGGGATCAAATTCTAGCACAAGCAGAGTTTGCATATAATGAATCGGTGAACATAAGTACCAGAAAGAGTCCATTTCAGATAGTGTATGGAATGAATCTAAGGGGAGTGTTAGAATTGAGAGATGTGCAACAAAGAGAATTTAGGAGCACTGGAGCCAAAGACTTTGCTGCAGAAATGCAAGAGCTTCATAATCAGATCAAGGAGCAGTTGAAAAGGAGGAGTAATGAATATAAATGCAGAGCTAATCAAAACAGGAGGAGACTTGAGTTTGAAGTTGGATATCAAGTTCTAGCATGTCTTAGGAAGGAGAGGTTTCCAAGAGGAACATATAATAAACTAAAGCTGAAGAAGATAGGACCGTGCAAAATCCTAAGAAAAATTGGTGAGAATGCTTATGAGATAGAGCTACCAAAAGATGTAGGTATATCACCCATATTCAATATCATAGACCTGTATCCTTACAAGGAATATGGAACTGGTGGAACCAAACATCGGAAGGAGATCCAGTGGAAAAAGAAGATGCTTGTAGCAGAAAATCCGTAGATGGAGCAGATCGTAGATCAACGAATTGGTAAGAAGACCACAAGGAAAACATATTTTGAATATTTGGTAAAGTGGAGGGGACACCCAATAGAATATGCCAGTTGGGTAAGCGAAGAAGAAATCTAGAAGCATGGAAGGTCAGTGCAACAACTCATGGAAAAGATTCCATGAATTTTTCAGCCAGAGGAGTATGATGCATGAGCATCGCCAACAAAGCACAAGTGGAGGATAGCTAGGCACACTAGCGCACATTTTGAAGAAATTTTAATTTTGAAGAAGAGTGTATCACACAAATCTTTTTGAAAAGAATTATAATTAAAGAACATCTTAAATATTGTAGAGTTGGGTGATTTCATGAAGACATTGAAGAATGTATTTCTTTTATTGAAGCTGAGTGCAGTATAGATTCGATGTATTCGATCTGATCTATTTGTCACAAATATTTATTGTAATAAATTTCAAGTAGTTGATAGATTTTAATTCAATAAGATAGCTTTTGAGTAGTTGGAGGGAAGAGCTCGAAGAGCACTCTTGTATAAAATCTTTGTATTGTTTCCCAATAGTGGTTGTTGTTAGGTTGTTGATAGGTTATAGACAATTGCTGTAGAAGATATTGACACAATGTATGAACATATGTATTTTTCAGATGAATGAATATAATAGAGAGATAATTGTCCCATATGCGTGGTATTGATGCGTCTACCTGAATGAATGAATGACAAACTTTCTGTTTATTTGGAATTATCTATTATTTCTTGTTCTTGTGTTTATGTATACATTTACATGGCTAAATGTATGAATATTTAAATAAGTTTCAATTGTTTCTCTTCTATGAGCAAGTGCAAGTGTGCATAGTTTCCACAAGGAGTGCATTGACATAGTCTATTTTGACTCATAAGCTCAGAAGAGATAATGTGAATATTATATGTTCAAGGAGTGCATAGAGTCTTCAAGGCATGCGCGACATAGTCTATTCTTACTTAGAAAGTTATGGAGAGATAGCTTGAAGAAAGTTTTTCCACAAGGAGTGCGTGACCAAGTCTTATGACTCAGGAGCTCAAAGAAACAGTGAGAACAATCCACAGAGTGGCCGGATTTCAGAGGAGAACTTGTTACAAGGTGTGCATAGGCTGAAATTCAACTAAGTGTTGAAAGGATTATTCTGAGGAGACAAAAGTTTGAGGAATAACAATTTCATGAGGGAGAATGACGAGAGATATTCAAAGGGAAGAGTCCTTTGATATTTCCTAGAATCAATAAAGTGAGATCCATCCAGGAGGGATTGGGATTGTTCTAGACTACCAGATGTGGGAGGAGTTGCACAAAGGTTAGTCGTGAGGTATTTTGGAGGTCATAGTTTGGGATACTTTGAAGTATTGAAAGGTGGGATTGTCAAAATCACGAATTTGTGAAGCGACTCTCAACCTTTGGCTAGAAGGAGACACATGGAAGTAGATTAGAGAATCTGGGAGTTAGAGATCCAAAGGAGATAAGTGTGGAGTAAGTGAAGTTTTGTGAAGTTGCGAAACCCGAAACACAGTTGGACCATCAGATCCAGGGAGACACATGGCACAAACCCTTGAATTTGGAGGAAGTTGTTTCAGAAGGAAATATAAGGGGAGGTTGTAATATCTCCGGAACCCGAAGTGGTGAAGGATTAGCCCAACGTTATAGCCCATGGTCACATTAAGGGGGAGGAGACTATAGCGAGACTAGCACTAACAAATAATCATTTCCAAGCGCCAAAAGCAGAGTTGCAAGTAGTCCAAACTTGCACGCGACATCAAGGGGACCTCTATGAGTGTATAATTCACTCAGGGTCTGTTGAAGGCCTGGAGAACCAATTTGGTTCGAAGAAATTGAAGATCTGAGACTGGGAGGTCGTAAAATCCCTAGGAGGGAAGTAGGTTGTTGCATCAAGTAATTTCATGCATATCTCATCGATTTCAGTATACTTAACAAAAGTAGGCTTAACGATGAAGATATGATTAATCTCACGTTGAATATTTAAGTCCAACTGTAGTGTCTCTAGGAAAGCTTTACCAGTAATGATTCTGTGTATCCCTACAAACTTTGAATTGTTCTTTGCTACTGCACTCATTTTCTATTTGTAATCAGACATAGTGATCAATTTGTCATTTAAAACTAATAATCCAAGAAGACTTTTCTTATTTAACACTTCAAACTTACTGAAAAATATTTGCACACCTATGTCCATCACTTGGGTCTTTTCTTCTAACCAAAACATCAATCCTTTTTTGGTCAGGATCTTCTTGATCTCAAGGATGGCATCTATTTTTTCCTCAATTTCTAGTTCTTCTAACTCCTTCTTGTTTCTGGAGTTCAAAAATATGATAAGTTCGTTGGCCTCTATGGGTCTTTTTCCTAACTCTTCCTTGATGATCTCAATTTCTCCTCTGGCATTCTATACTAATTCATGCTGCTCCAAGATGATCTGTATTGATGGCCAAATTTTTGACATCGACTTACTGATATCTACCCAAATATTTCCCTTAGCTTCGGCTAAGGGTTTTTCCGTGATAGTCTCTTTCTGTAGTTCCTGTAATTGTTGACTAAGCCTTTGAGACTTATGTGTCTCTTCCTGGTGACTGGCTTGGAACATTGACTTCAATTCCTGGAATTTATTTACCTCTTCTTGTAGTTTCCTGATCTCTTCCCCTTGAATGGACATGTCTTCCATGGATTTTACAAGTTTGTCAGATGCATCTAAAACGTGTAATGTGATTGATGATGGAATTTATGCTAATGTAGATGCTTTTGTTGTTCTAATTCCTGTCGGAGGAAATTCCTCTAGTGGAATCATGGCCAACTACACATTATGCTCCTTTTCCTTTATCAATTTATCCATTTACGCTTCCATTTCTCTTATCTGTGCATTTTGTTCCATGATAAGCTTCATCATTTCTTCTTTGTGGCCTTCAGTCTCAACCACTTCTTTGGCTTGTGAATATTCTGTAGCTAGAAGCTTTAGCTTCTTTCTCAGAGATTCTATATCAAAATTACTATTTTTTAATAACTCCTCTATTGCCTTGACATTTTTTGGGTCATACCCAATCTTCAACACCAATTCTTCTAATGATTTGATTTTGTTGTCTTTGGCCAAAGAAGAGATTTTCTCCAGCTTCAATTGGGACTGAATGTTGTTCAGGGACACCTACAAGTTTGAAGTAGTTATTGAGGTGTTTTTCAAGGTATATAATATCATCTCTCCTGTCTCCCTATGCATCTCCATTTGGTCCACTAGATGGACATCCTTTACATCAAACTCAAAGGCAATATTCTTATATTTTGCAACTAGTTTGGGATGAGGAACTTGTGCTTGAAAGAATGGAGTTTTCATTCTTCCTCTCTCTGTGTCAAATAATGACAAAAACCTGTGTTGAGTAGTGGATGTATGATTCTAGAACTGAGCATAGGTGTTGTTGTTGATGATCTCATTTCTTTGTTTGATCCATTTGTACTTGTCAAAAATATTTGACTCTATTTTCTCATGAGATGATTCAACTGTCATAGTAGTGTTTGTTTGACTTTGAGATGTTGGTGATGATGTAGAAACTATGAAATGACTGGCTGAGTAGGATGGAGAGTGGGGTCCCTCCATAACTATGGTGGACTTCATTTCTCCTTCCTTGAGCAAGTCTGGTCCATGACTGGTCTTGGCCCTCTTTTTGTAAACTTGGAAATCCTTAGCTGATACCTCTATGATTGAAGGGGAAACCTACTTTCTTGATCTCTTCTCTTCTTTCTTTTGAGGTGTGTTAGTATGTGAGGTAATTAAAGGGGTAGGTTGTTCCTATGTTTTTAGTAAGGTGTTCTACTGCCACTCTGTATGGTTCATGTATTTCGCCATCACTAGAATCTATGTGTGAGCTTAAGGAGTGCTCCTTTGTTTGACTCCAAGCTCTGAGATGACACCAAATGGGTCATAAGCCCAAGTGGAACTCTGAGTAAAACTCATCTATTTCAAAAGGGATTCTTCTCCTGTTGATATGTTGTTGCATATGAAAGGGCTAATATGAGTATTGACTCTGACTTGTTGCTTCTTCTTTGCTACAACAAAGTGGATATCATCCAAGTTCACCATCTTCCTTATGTATTCTAGTGCAAAAATCCTCACAGGGAGGTATTTGGGCAATCTATAAGGTGGAAAATCACACCCATACACTCTTATCTCTGTGTGGTTTTGGTATAAATACCTATCCCCTGTCTTAACTATGTCAGAAAGGTGCAATATTCTATGGATTTCTTCATTGATCCTTGGATCTGTGTTGTTTTTCAACATGCAAACCACTGGGTGATAGAACTAGTCTATGAAGTCCTTGAAATTGTACTTTGCTAAAGTTTTCCTCACCAATGAGGTCCATGAGGTCACTGACTCTGGGTTTCTTTCTTGGTTCAATTTCTGAAATGAACATGGAAACCTTTTTGACTAAAAAAACAAGAACATATAAACCAAGACTGAGGAATATCTGAACATTCCTTCAGTTGAAAACCTGAAAAGATTATCATGAATGTTATCATCCAAAAATTGACTGAAATTAAATTTAATTGTGGCTCTTTCTTCTATGGAAGATATAGATAGAAAACCTAGAATAGCCTAATCTACCCATTCATCTAAGAAATAACCTAACAGGTAACAAATAATGGAAATGATCTGGGTGGCCTTGATAGTGAAGATGGAGTATGAATAAGGGGGATTTTTCTTGGGCAATTGGGCGTCTTCTGGTAGAAAAATCTCAATAATCTGGGCTCTTTGTGGGAAGGTGATCTTCTAGTACAAATCATTTAGGGATTCAATGGAAAAAGGGATGGTTGCATAATTTCTAGGGATTTGCAGCATTTGGTCAATGCATTCAGAGGTGACTGTGAACAGGGTTTCTCTAGAGAAGGAAACAATGGCCCTTTGGCCGAGAGAATAGTGAGCTTGGCATCTGAGGGAGAATTCAGGGAAATGGTGAGTTTGTGGGAACATATACAAGGGTAAATTGGACTCCTAGAGTCCAATTTCACCACTTTGTTTTAGAAAGATGTCTTTTAGCCAAGAGTGGAATTCGAAGAAATCGAATTCGCACCTCGGATATGTGATATTATAGCCCTTATCCGCCAGGGGAATATGGTCTAGATCAACAGGAGGGGGAAGGATCAGGTTCTTGGATGTATCAACAGATTTGGCCTTAGGGGCCATGATTAAGAGATCTTAAAGAAAATTAATTGCAGACTGTGATTACCTGGGGAAAAAATACACCTGTTGATGGTGGAGGTTGTGGCAGTTGGCTTGAAAACTTGTTTTGGCACAGTTTCCATAATGTTTGTATCCGAAAATGGTGTTACATGGTGATGAAACGAGATTTTACAGTGTGTTGGAGGTGTCTGTTATGGTGCGGGGTGGTGACGGGGAGGTTAACAGTCACAAGGAGCGATTTAATTGGGTAACGGGTATGTAGGATGGGACATATGGCAGGTGGAAGTAGGGTATCTTGGAAGAGGGAGGTGAGT
>JZKD02S2239232.1:267524-307046 GCA_000966675.3 Picea glauca | reverse complement strand
ATAACTTTTAACTTCTTGACTTCCCCCCCCCTCAGTGTGAGACTATGACCTAGTGGGGGTGCCCAGGCCACTGAGTCTCCTCATCACCTCTCTAAGAGGTGGGGGACATTACACATCGAGAGATAACTGATATTTTTTTTTTTATGTTTGAGAAGGAATTGTCCACGAGTAACATATTTACCAACTTAACGAGAACTCTACATAGTTCTCATTTTTTTGGGGGTCAAATTTTTTACCCCGTTTTTAAAAATAGTGTTACCAGTAGCATTCTCCCTCCTTATTTAGATGGTTTTTGATATTTTAAATTTTTCAATCCACAATTTTTCCACATTATTTTTTTAAATGCTTATTTTTTAATCTATTTTCAAATTGTTCTAAATTTGTTTTTTTTATTCAACAATGTTTTTAGTCATTTTCCCATATTTCTTTCAATCTTAAAAACAGTTTTCACCATATACTTTTTTGAAGTTATAATTTTTCATATAATTGTGTCCCCTTAATTAATTTATTGTTCCATACTTTTAAAATATAGTGGAAAACATCATTTTTAACACATTGTTTACATTTACTTCAATGTAAACATTTACTTCATTGTTTACATTTACTAATAAAAAATATCATATATCCGAAATTCATCATTTTGAATAGACACATTATCATCTTCTTCGACATCATTTTGTGCTTCCATTGTGTCATATGTTTCTTCCATTGGCTCTTTGATATCTGCAAGTTCTCCAAAGTGATCCTTTCCAATCATTCCTCCTAATGGTGCTTGAGGTTCCTTTGACATTTTTTCCACCTTTGATTCACTGAAATCTCCTTTCCTAAAGCCAACTTCTTACATTTCATTTGGAAGAGATGGAATGACATTAATTCTTTATTGAATAAAACTGCACTGCATTGGGTCACTTTCAATAGATATGAAATTCCTTCCTTTCTGTAAGCAACATGCTAATGTTGTACCTAATCACCAAATACAAAATAAATAATGAATTTAAATACTGTCAAAATACATAAATTAAAAATAATATAAGATTGAAGTACGATTTCATAAATATTAGATCATAATTCTTACTTGAACTCAAGAACAAATCCAAAACCCAATCTCTTTCATTTGAAAATTCATCTATATGATAATTAATTAATGCATGTGGTTTTTGACAAATGTTAACCATCTCTCTGTTCAAATCATTTTCCTCATATGTTAGCTTTCTAACCACAACATTGTATACCAATACACTACTAAGACTCTCTCCATTCTTTTCATTGACAAGAATAGAATGATAAGAATCATCTTTTGTCTAGGTTGCAAGATGCATACTCTCAAAATTAGGTTTAAATGATTCTCTATTGGAGCTATGAATATTAGGCTTGTTCCCATAACATAAATAAGTGAAAATTCAATTATCTTGTGAATTAATAAAATTGTTTTCTAATCTTAATTTATAAACATACACTTTCAATATCTTACCAAATAAACTCCAAAATGGTGATGTTTTGACTTTCGTAAGTCCCATAACCACTTTATTGAAAGCTTGGTAAGTATAAGGCTTAGTATCATATCCAATGTTTTGGATATTATAACCACAAGGGATATATGCAATAACTAGGGAGTATTCTTTTTTAGGAACAATATTTGCAAGTTGTTTACAATCACCTAATATCACTTTATATTGAACAATGTCAAGCCCATTCCAAATTTAGGGATCAAGGGTGTCATCAAGTTGAATAGTTTGAACATGTCTCATTCTTTCTCTTTCAAACTTGGATTATTGAATAAAACTTTTGAAAGTTTTAGGTACTCCATCTACATTCTTATTTGGCATGTTTAATGAAACAAAAAAATATATATTTATATATCTATAACTATTAAAATATAAATTAATTAGCTTACAAATGAATAACATGAATGTAAAAAATAAACATACCTTTTTGAATGCAACAAAAAATTGTTTCAATACTGTTATAGAGCTTGAATCTAGATAGTTGAGTTTAACATCATCCCAACTTTCTTCATTCAACATATTGATCATTTCCTCTTGTATTCTCATATACACCTTGTGACTAAATAAAAATAAATAACATTATAATGATATATATAATAAAATACTTAGAACATTGCTATGTTAATCTAAAAAAAATAATTTTCTTGTCCTAACATAAATAAAAATAACTTAACAAACTTACTTTTTAAATTCACCACACATTTATTCCATTGACAATTCTCTCGACCTTACATGTGATAATATAGCTATGATAAGTTTCTCATCCTTCACTCCTTGTATTGTTCTCCAAGGTGTTACAGTCATATCATCTGAAATATTTTTTATTTCAAGACCTGTCTTACTTGTGCCACATATCAATGGTTTAGCCTTCTTAACTCTCTGATTTTTTATACTAATATTTTCCCATAGGGTGAAGATCTCATCTATCAAATCCCATACCTGTCCAGTTCTAAATCCTAATTGAAAATAGTTATCCACAACTCTAAATACATCACTTCCTTTGTGATTTTTTTCTTTTGCATTTTCATCATCAAGTGGGAATCCTATTTCCATACAACATTGCTTCTGAAACTTGGCATCAACATTTGATCTCTCCCCATGACATATTTCATAAAAATCATTATGGATAAATCTCACCCTTTGAATGAAAGTCGTGGAAATTCTATACTCAGTTTTTGTGTTATGATCCCATGCCAATAAATTTTCTTATGAATCTGTTAAACTAGCATAAATTATGCATTTGACTATCTCAAAAAGAGGATAATTGGGATATTCTTGCATCAATTCTCTTCTAGCCTCTGCAGAATGATTTCCTCCAATCACATAATATTTGTAGTCAAAACATTTTGATCTATCAAATTCTTCTCTTGTAGGAACTTACATTGGGTGAACAAGAACTAGGTAGTGAACCACATATGCATATGGATTGTACCTAACCAATGCTTTCAAATTGTGAATATGCAAGTGATGTGGTTTTCTAATTTGATATTTTTCTTTCCCTTCTGTGGGTTTATAAAGTTGTTTCACATTCAACTGAAATGTCTAGCCATCATCAACTAAGTTCTTTGTCCTCAATCTATTTTCAATGACATTTTGTGTTATTTTCATAATACCATCCTCTAGATCAACACATGGTGTTATTATTTCTCTGCTACCTTTAGGACTTTTAGTATAATACTCCAAGTTAACAATGGATTCTTGAACATCATCAACAAAATTTGTTTTTTTCCTCTTATGATTTAAATGGGTTTCATCTAAATCATTGATTTCTTCATAATCAATAGGAATGGACTCATCATCGACCATTTCTCTTTTGTGTTTATATTTTTTATTCATTTTGCGAGAAAGAGCGATAACCTCATTGGGACTAATCTCAAAATAATCTTTATTTGGAGTTTCCTCATTTTCAAATGTAACATGATGTAGGAGCATCACCAACAAAGCGTGAGTGGAGGACAACTAAGCACCTAGTGCACATTTTGAAGTGAATTTGAAAATTCAAAAGTGTCATATCCTCTAAATGTTTTGAAAGGATTGTAATTAAAGAACATCTTTAATGTTTTGATGTGGATGATCACATGAGATCATTGGAGAATGTATTTCCTTTTAATGAAGCTGAGTGTAGTACAGATTCGATGTGTTCGATCTTATATGTCCGTCACAAATATTTATTGTAATAAATTATGGTAGTTGAAATATTTTATTTTGATAGGATAGCTCTAGAATAGTTGGAGGGAAAATCTTGAAGAGACCCTCTTGTATAAATCTTTGTATTGTTGCCCAAAAGAGGTTGCTTGTGGTTGATAACTGAAATTGTTGACATTATAGCTAGTGATAGTTGTTGTAGAAATTGTTGAAACTCATTAGAGTATATGAGAACATGTATCTTTTCAGTTGAATGAATATAACATAGGAGCATTGTCCCAAATGTGATGTGTTGTTGTGTCTATCTGAATGAATGAATGATATACTTTCTGTTTATTTGAAATTCTCTGTTATTTCTTGTTCTTTTGTTTATAAATTCATTTACATGGTTGAATGTATGAATCTATGAATATTTAGATAAGCTTCAATTGTTTCTCTTCTACGAGAAAGTGCAAGTGTGCATAGTGTTCGCAAGGAGTGCGTTGACAGAGACTGTTTCGACTTATAAGCTCATAAGAGATAACATGAAACTTATGTGTGTAAATAATGCATAGCATCCACAAGGTGTGGGTCGACAGAGTCTACTTTAACTTAGAAATTTCAATAGATATAGTTTGAGAGTGCGGGTAGGAGGAATCTCACTCAATTTCGTATTGTTCAAAGGAAACAATAGAGCGTGGAATAATTGTTGCAAGGAGTGCACAATCATCCTTCAAGAGTCAAGATTGAAGGAGGTTTGTCTGCAAGGAGTGAGAGACAGATTCTTCTGACTCAAAATATTAGGAGGAGTAGCGAAAGTTGTCCACAAAATCTAAACTGTGGACGAGGACCTGTTGCAAGGCGTCCACAGGATGAAATTTTGACTAAGTGTCGAAGAGAGCATTCTAAGGAGGCAAAAGTTCGAGGAGGAACAAGTTCATGAGGGAGAATGATGATAAATATTCAAAGGGAGGAGTCCTTTAAAATTTCCTAGAATTAATGAGTAAGATCCATCCAGGAGGGATTGAGATCATTCCAGATTGTCAGATCTGGGAAAAGTTGCACAGAGAATTAGCCGTGAGGTGTTTCAATATTTTAGAGTTTGGAGTGTTGAGAAGCGAGATCATTGAAGTCACAAAGTTTCGAAGTGAATCTTAACCATTGGCTGCGAGGAGACACATGTCAATGGATTAGAAAACCTGGGAGTTAGAGGTCTGAAGGAGTTGGGTGTGGAGTAGGTGAAATTTTTTGAAGTCATGAAACTTGAAGTATAGCTAGACCATCAGATCAAGGGGGACATGAGGCAGAGATCCATGAATTCAGAGAAAAGTGTTTTGGAAGGAAACAAAGGCGGGGGTCGCAATATTTACGAAGCCTGATTTACGAAGGGGTTAGCCCGAGGTTATAGCCCATGGTCACATATGAGAAAGAGTCTAGCGCTGGGCTAGTACTCACAAGGATGGTGTTGCCAATCGCTAAAGAGAAACATCACGAGTAACCTAGACCTGAAGGTAACATCATAGGGACCTGCTTTTGTGAATTAGTTGTTCAGGGTCTGTTGAAGGCCCAAAGAGCCAATTCAGTTCAAGGAGTTTGAAGATCCAAGACCGATAGGTCACATAATCCATAGGAGGGAAGGGGGGTTGCATTAGGAGTGGTATCATATCTCTAATAATTGATTTTTGTACAGATACAAGACAAAGGATTAGGTTGATATCATCAAGTGGTATCAGATACATCAACACAATGCCGCCTAGAAGATGTACAAATCCACCCATAGAAAATAGATCTATGGAAAGGGAGATGTGAGAACTCAGAGCAAGGATGGATGCCATGGAAACAAACAAAGGAGAGAACTTGATGCGAGAGACATCAATGATGTAGAGAATGAAGAAGTGGAAGTTGAAGAAGTTGTAGCAAAGGATGCTGCAAACAAACGCTTGCTAAAAGTGGTTGTCAAGTTGGGAGCTAGAGAAAATATGGACATCCCAATGTATGAAGGTAATTTATACAATGAAGAATTTCTTGATTGGATATGAGCAATGGACAAGTATTTCGACTATGAAGATTTTGACGAGGAGAAAAAAGTGAAACATGATGTCACTAGTTTAAAAGGACATGCAACACTGTGGTGGGATGAACTACAAGCTGACAGGAGAAGCAAGGGAAAAAAAAAGATTAAGAGTTGGGATAAAATGGTAGCCAAGGTAAAGGCAAAATTCATACCCAAGGACTATCAGATAAATCTATTCAGGAGATTGAAAAACCTGAGATAGAAAGGAATGATATACAAGGAGTACACAGAGGAGTTCTATAGGCTGAACATCATGGCTAGACAAAGAGAGAGAGATGAGGAAAAATTTTCTAGGTATATAAATGACCCAAGATATGAAATCCATGATGAAATCAACATGATGACAGTAAGGACAGTGGAGGATGCTTATCAGATTATGCTGAAAGAAGAGGAGAAGTTGGTCAGAAAGTAGAGTCAGCAAAGCAGAGGAAGAAGTTTAAACAAAGGCAAGGGAATTTCCCATGACAAGGCATAGAAGCCCAAAGGTGAAGCGAAGAAACCACATAGTCACTCTGAAAGAGGAGTAAGTTTCCGAGGGAGAGAGAGTGGCGGTAGAAAATATTTTCCTAGAGGAAGAGGAAGAGGTAGAGGAGGAGAGATAAAGTGTTATGCCTATGGAAAGACATGACACATGTATTGGGAATGGCCCGAGAGAAAGAAAGAAGGAGGTGAAGCTCACATTTCGGAAGCACAGAAGTGAGATGTTGAAGTATAAGATGTAGAATATGGGATATCTTTAATGATGAAGAAGGTTCTCTTAAAACCAGAGCCATAAGTTGAAAATCCAGTGTAGAGGAACAATTTGTTCAGGACACCTTGCAAGAATAAAGACAGAGTTTGCAAGGTGATCATTGATAGTGGGAGCACTGATAACTTAGTATCCATAGAGATGGTGGAAAAATTAGAGCTGGAGACGAATGCACATTCGATGCCATATAAAGTATCATGGATTCAGAAAGGTCATTAGTATGACAAGAATGTCATTCATGATGGGAGAAAGAATACTTATACCTTGGAGAAGAATGGTAGGACACACATGTTGCTGTCGATTGAGGAGAATAAAGTGAAGGAAGAAGCCAACACGAGCATACTTCTGATGAGTGGGAAGTAAATCTTTAGTGAAGTTAAGAAGGAACAAGAGATGCAGTTTGTTGTAGTGAGGAAGCTGAAAGTTATCCTTACAAGTACTTCTATGGATGATCTACCTGAGGAAATTTAGGAGTTGTTGGAAAATTGTGTTGACATAGTAGTGGATGAGTTGTCGAGCTCATTGCTACCTATCAGAAGTATCATCCATGACATTGACTTGATACTAGGAGCAAGCTTGCTGAACAAAGAAGTGTATAGATTGACACCTCAAGAGAATGAGGAGGTAAAGAGACAAGTTCAGGATTTGTTAGACAAAGGTTTGGTCAGGGAAAGCTTGAGTCCATGCGCAATACCAACTGTGTTGAGGCCGAAGAAGGATGGAGGATGGAGAATGTGTACAAACTCAAGAGCCATAAACAAGATCACCATTAGGTACAAATTTCCATTTCCAAGGATGGAGGACTTAATGTAATTCTTAAGTGGAGCGAACTATTTTTCAAAGATAGATTTGAAAAATGGATATCACTAGATAAGGGCGAGAGAAGGTGATGAGTGGAAAAAATCCTTCAAGACAAATGAGGGATTGTATGAATAGCTTGTTATGCCATTTGGCTTAACAAATTCCCCGAGTACTTTTATGAGGTTGATGAATGAAGTGTTGAAATATTTTATTGGTAATTTTGTGATCGTATATCTGGATGATATACCGGTCTTCAGTAAAATTGAAGAAGAGCATTTGAGGCACTTAACATTAGTGATGAGGAGACTGCAGTGGGATAAGTTGTTGATAAATTCAAAGAAATCCCCTTTTGTGAAGACAAAACTCATGTATTTGGGTTTTGTGATCTCTTCGAATGAATTGAAGATGGATCCTGAGAAGGTGAAAGCAATCATAGAATGGTCGTCATCAAGGAGTATATTTGAGGTGAGAATATTCCATGTATTAGCAAGTTTCTATCGGAAGTTCATCATAAATTTTAGTGATATCAGTGAAAAAATGATGGATACAGTGAAGAAAAGACATAAGTATTTCAAATGGATAGAAGAGGGTGAGAAAATATTCAATATATTAAAGGAGAAGATAACAGAACAACCGATTCTGGTCTTGCCATATTTCGGGAAGACATTTCAAGTGAGGTGTGATGTGAGTGGAGTTGCAATTGGAGAAGTATTAAGCCAAGATAATAGGCCTGTTGCATATTTCAGTGAGAAGCTGAACGATACTAAGAGAAAGTATTCCACATATGATAAAGAGTTTTATGCCATAATTCAATCCTTGAAGAAATGGAGGCACTACCTTGTTCCAAAGTAATTTGTTTTGTATAGCGATAATCATGCTTTACAATTCATAACCAGATAGGATAAGTTAAAATAGAGACATGCTAAGTGGATAGAGTGTATGAAAAATTTCACTTTCGCCATTAAACATATTTATGGTAATTCTAACTAATTTGTTGATGCATTGAGCAGTAGATGTCTGATTATGCAGGAATTTCAAGTGAAAACCTTTGGGTTTGAACACCTTAAAGAAATGTATCATGATGATCCAGATTTCAAGGAGGCATATGAGGCATGTGCGAATCTTGTGCTGAGAGATAGAAGCCAGTGGAACAAATATCTGATTCAGGATGAGTTGTTGTTTAAAGGGTGCCAATTGTTCATACCAAAGTGTTCGATGAGGGAGAATTTGATGAAGGAAAAGCATAGTGGAGGTCTAGACAGACATTTCAACCATGACAAAATGTTTGCACAGTTGAACAATTCGTATTATTGGCCAGGTATGAGGGAATAAGTAAAGAAGTTTGTGAACATATGTAATATTTTCCAGTATGCAAAGGGAAAGAGACAAAATACTAGGTTGTATCAACCATTTCCTATTCCAGAGAGGCCTTTGGATGCGATAAGCATGGATTTCATTTTGGGATTGCCAAGGACACATAGAGGAAGTGATTCCATATTCGTGGTAGTTGAAATATTTTCAAAGATGGCACACTTTATCCCATGCCACAATACCAATGATGCAACACATGCTGCTAACTTGCTTTTCAAGGAAGTTGTGAGGCTTCATGGGTTTCCCAGGAGTATTATTTTAGACAAAGATACAAAATTTGTTGGTCATTTCTAGAGAACATTATGGAAGAACCTGGGAACAAAACTATCCTTTAGTTCTGCATATCACCCTCAAATAGATGGAAAGACTGAGGTGGTAAACCAAAGTTTAGGAGATTTCCTGAGAAGTTTGGTCACTGAACATCATAGTCAGTGGGATCACTTTATAGCACAAGAGGAGTTTGCATACAATGACTCAATGAACAGGAGTACCAGAAATAGTCCATTTTAGATAGTGTATGGAATGAAGCCAAGGGGAGTGTCAGAGTTAATAAATCTACAACAGAGTGAATTCAGAAGTGTTGGAGCCAAAGACTTCACTGCAAAAATGCAAGATCTTCATATTCAGATCAAAGAGCAGTTGTAGAGGAGCAACAATGAATATAAATGCAGAGCTGATCAACATAGGAGGAAACTTCAATTTGAAGTTGGAGATAAATTTCTAGCACATATTAGGAAGGAGAGGTTCCCAAGGGGAACATATAATAACTAAAGTTGATGAAGACAGGACTGTGAAAGATCCTAAGAAAATTTGGTGAGAATGATTATGAGATAGAGATGCCAGAAGATGTGGGTATATTGCCCATATTCAACATTGCAGACATGTATCCTTATAGGGGATATGGAACGAGGGGATCAGAGGATCAATGTTAGAAAAACAGGACTGCGGAGCAATAAAATAAAAAAAATTCAGAAACAAAACACATAAGATACCCAATATAATAGAGACACAAATTTACATGGTTCACCTAGTGTGGGCTACGTCCACCATAGAAATTTCCAGGTCCTTCCTTTATTATTATCCAAAAAATGAATGGATACAACCTACAAAAAACCCACTGTAACTTCCTCTTCTTTCTCTCACAGTTTCCTATCTCAGAATACAATATTATCCATAATGCATAGCCACAATACATTTCCCTCATAACAGATGGTTTCCTTCTAGGGAAAAAAAGCCTAACATAATTTCTACTATTAGATCTATGACTTTACAATGAATGGTCCATATTTACAATGAAATTACAATATACTTTTACAAGGAAATTTTTCCTTTGGGGGCTTTGCCCCCGAACTCCCACCGAGGGCCCAATACCCCCCAGACCCCGTAGAGGGGGTAACCCCCCTCTTCACTCCCCCACGTGGAAGAGTGTACATTCTTCTAGGGTGTAAATTCTTCGTGGGGTATAAACATGTCTAAAAACAAAGACCTCTAAATCTGGAAGATAATCAGGCTCCACAACCAACAATTAGAAGGAGATTCAGTGGAAAAAGTATATTCCTGTAGTAGAGAAGTTGCAGATGGAGAATATCATAGGTCGACGAATTGGAAAGAAGACTACAAGGAAAATATATTTTGAATGTTTGGTAAAATGGAAAGGATGCCCAATAGAATATGCCAGTTGGGTAAATGAAGTGGATATCCAGAAGCATGGAATGTCAGTGCAGGAGATCATGGACATGATTCTATGAATTTTTCAGCCAGAGGAGTATGATGCAGGAGCATTACCAAGAAAGCGCGAGTGGAGGAAAACTAAGCACCCAATGCATATTTTGAAGTGAATTTTAAAATTCAAAAGTGGCATATCGTGTAAATATTTTGAAAGGATTCTAATTAAATAAACATATTTAATGTTTTGAGGTGGATGATCGCATAAGATCATTGGAGAATGTTTTTCCTTTTAATGAAGTTGAGTGTAGTACAGATTTGATGTGTTCGATCCTATCTGTCTATCACAAATATTTATTGTAACAAATTCTAGTAGTTGAAATATTTTATTTCAATAGGATAGCTATAGAATATTTGGAGGGAAAATCTTGAAGAGCCCCTCTTGTGTAAAGATTTGTATTGTTGCCCAGAAGAGGTTGTTGGTGGTTGATAGCTGAAGTTGTTGACAATATAGATAGTGATAGTTGTCGTAGAATTTGTTGAAACTCATCAGAGTATATGCGCACATGTATATTTTTAGTTGAATGAATATAACAGAGGAGCATTGTCCCAAATATGAGGTGTTGTTGTGTCTATCTAAATGAATGAACGATAGACTTTCTATTTATTTGAAATTCTCTGTTATTTCTTTTTCTTGTTTTCATAAATACATTTACATGGTTGAATGTATGAATCTGTGAAGATTTAAATAAGTTTTAATTGTTTCTCATCTACAAGAAAGTGCAAGTGTGCATAGTGTCCGCAAGTAGTGCGTTGACAAAGATTGTTTCGAATCATAAGCTCAGAAGAGATAATGTGAAACTTATGTGTGTAAAGAATTCATAGCATTCGCAAGGTGTGTGTTGACATAGTCTTCTTTAACTCGGAAAGTTCAACAGATATAGTTTGAGAGTGCGGGTAGGAGGAATGTTTCTCAATTTCATATTGTTCAGAGGAAACAATAGAGCGTGGAAGAAATGTTGCAAGGAGTGCACAATCATCCTTCAAGAGTCAATATTGAAGGAGGTTTGTCTACAAGGAGTGTGCGACAGAGTCTTCTGACTTAGAAGCTTGGGAGGAGTAGTGGAAGTCATCCATAGAGAAGCTAAATTGTGGAGGAGGACATGTTGCAAGGCGTGCACAGGCTGAAATTTCGACTAAGTGTCGAAGAGAGCAATCTAAGGAGGAAAAAGTTCGAGGAGGAACAAGTTCAGGAGGGAGAACGACGAGAAATATTCAAAGGGAGGAGTCCTTTAAGGTTTCCCATAATTAATGAGTAAGATCTGTCCAGGAGGGATTGGGATCATTCTAGACCGTCAGAATTGGGAAAAGTTGCATGGAGAATTAGCTGTGAGGTATGTCAGAATTTTAGAGTTTAGAGTGTTTTGAAGTGTTGAGAAGTGGGATCGCCGAAGTTGCAAAGTGAATATTAATCGTTGGCTATGAGGAGATATGTGGCAGTTGTTCTCACTCCAAGAAACTCCTTAGGGTTATAAGCTAAGGATGCTTGGTAACTTAAGAAAATAATGTGTAGGTATACTTGGAACAATAGGATCCTCAATGATTAATGTAATAGACAACTCATCATACATTCAAAAGAAACAGTGCTTTCAGAAAACAATAATCAGATCAAGTATTTTGAAAGGAGAGGATGAAGAACACTAATCTTGATTTCCAAATACAGCTGGGTGTAGGGCTTAATGCAAGATAGAAGGAAATCCTTCACTTCAAGTTTATGAGCTCAATAAAGAGATGACAGTCTTCATAATTTAAGATAAACTGAAATAAAGTATAGAAAAGGAAACATGAATATTTCTGATATTGAAAGCGAAAGGAGACTGTAATTTTATTATGAAAAATAAGAGTCTATACAGTAGCACAAAAATACATTCCCAGTTTTAACCCTTGTCTCTTAGAAAAGATATGCATTTATAGCCTTTTACAATCAGTTTTTTAAGATCCTGAAAACTTGGATCTATATCTAAAAATAGAAAATCAAATTAACTAAGACAATCGATAACAAAGACTAGTGGCTAGCATTCGAACTGTCTTCTACATCAAAATTTGACATCTGTACTTCATCAACTTCTGGGATCTGTTGTGTCATGAAAAAGGTAAAGGCACTTGTCTTCTATAGTTGGATTTCTTCAATTACTCATAGTCGAAATTTTAGGAGACCGATTTTGCATTTGGTTTTCAAAATCTCCACGAATCTTTGATCCTGAGTATTTTCTGACTAACTGGTTAATCCTTTGATGCTCTGGAACTTGTTTAGATACTTTGAAAATCTCCTTGCTCCATATTTAGCTTTCAAAAATTCTTTTTGTGCTTTCACCAGCTAACTCGCCTTACGATTTGGTGGTTAGCTGGTGAAAGCTCTATCTTTCACCAGCTAACTGGTTGTAAATTTACCCTTTGCACTGGTGAAAGCACTGTTTTGGCCAAAAAGAAACTTTCACCTCCAAAACTATTGTTTTATCAAAAACTTTGCATGTATCTTCTTTATCTCCTTGCATATTCACAACGACCTGGGCTAGCACTTGTAGATCTGGGTGTGACTTATGTTTCTGCTTCAATTTTCTGATCTTCCTCTTAAGGCATTTTGCTAACCACCATAGACTGTTACAATCTTTGGTGATTTTCTTCTTTCTCTTTTTGTCCTTGACACTTTCACGAGCCAACTTCTCAAATGCTGCATTTGTCTATACAAAATTATCAGACAAAGTTTTGTATCTCTCCTTGATTACTCTTTCTAAAACCTCCTGTTGAGCAATCACTTCTTTTAGTTGTTTAATTTTCTGTTATTTATTTGACCTTTTGCTCTTTGATGTTTCACCTTCATCAGTGGGAGTAAAAGTCTCACAATCCTATGCAAATTCCATGGAGCGTTCAGGGCTTTTAATGGCTGGAATTTCATCTTCTTGATCTGGCTCTGTTTCTGAATCTGTGTATGGTAGATTTAAAATATTTTTTTTCTTTTCTATAGGCTGCTCTGAAGTGGTTTCAAAATCTAACTTTTTCTTTGACTTGTGAGACTTTATGCTAGAAATCCTATCTTCTGGTGGTCTTGGAAGAGTTCTCCTCTTCCTTGAGCTGCTCTGAGGAGTTAATTTCCTTTTTCCAGCTCTCTTCTGCTCATCCATGGGCTGAGTTTGGGTTTCAAAGCTTATCCAAAAAACAAAATGTTGCCAAGTACTTCCTCTTTGTCTTAGTTCCTCTAGAATTATCATTTTGATTAGGATGAAATGACAAAGAGTGTTTTTCATACTTAAAGGTTCAGCCCTAATATTTTTACAGACTTTAGTTAGGATTTTTTGCAAGAAGAAAGGTAAATTTAGGAGAGTTTTCCTGTAAAATCGTCTAAGAGCTTGAAATGGTATAGCATAAGCTTGTCATACCTTCCTTCTGAGGTTATATAGAGTTGGATTCCCTTGAACATGTCCTTCCATTCATCCTCCAAATGAGAAACTAGCATGCTTTTCTTCCATGCAACATTTCTGAATTCTGCCTTAAGATAAGCTCTGAAATTGAGATTCTTGGTTGCTGTCGTTTTGAACCAACTCTGACCTAATCTAGGTAAGTTGGTTGCTGTAGCAATAGCGGCTTCATCAACTATGATTTCTAAAGACCAAACACAGGCTTTATTTCCATCATATGATTTAGCAAACACTTCAGCTGTTGTTTGGTGGCAGGCATTCTGAAACTTCTCAACATATCCCATGCAGCCTGAGTCTGAGAAGCATTTTTGTACTTCTGGATGTGCTTGTAAAAAGGAAAGTCTGTCTAATTCTTTCCTTAACAATGAACCACTTCATTTCCTTTCCATCTGCAACTTGAACCCAAGACAATTTTGCAAAAAATATCACTGTAATTTGTTGTTTGAGCCAAGGTTTGGCGTTGGTGAAAACTCTCGGCATTGTTTTTCAAAAATGAAACCATAACATATGCCTGTGGATGATGTGTGTTGGGGATATGCAATGTCTATTTGATGTCACCAGCTTAGTAGTACCGCTCCTTTACCTGTGATGATGGATTTGAATTCGTCATCTCTAGCGCCATTATCTCGTGAAGCATGCATTCTCGAACACGATCCGCTTTGATATCCGATTTAGACGTGCAAAACAAAATCTTCATCGTTATTCGCTTTCACCAGTGCCTTACAATGATTACGTGACATGTGTTGAGCATGTCATCTTTTGATTTTTGAAAACGTGGATGGAACACATGTGTTCTACACTTTCACCAGCTAACGGTTTGCGGGAAAGTACTCCTTAACTGTTGAAAATCGCCACTTTCACTAGCTAGTCATCAAACTTGAAACACGCATTAGTTGTTGAAAGTATTTTCATGAAATTTTAAAGAAAGTACCTTTATGGATTGACTTATTTCTAAGATATGAATTAAAAAACCTAAGTTTTGCCACTAGAAGAACTTAAAACAAAATGGAGAAAACTACCAATAACCATGCTATCAATCCCAAAATGAAACCATAGTGACTGATTCATTTTGGGAGCTAACATTTGGCTCCAACTGGGATGGACACCTCCTTGTGAGGTCACCAAGACTTAGTATCCTTTATTACAATTTGAAAATTTGAAAATAGTTTTTCTTAGCACCATTGGGCATGGAGTTATTCAAGTGATAAAAAAAAAGAAAACAGAACTGAAAAGAATATGTACAAGTGAAACAAGGATTTAAGAAAAAGCCTTATGAAAAACAGGTCTTTAAAAGTGCCCGTTGAAAGGGCCACCTGCTACTTCCTCTCCTGCAAGATTTTGAAGAACAAAGGTATTGTTTTGTTGAACTGATGTTATGATGAAAGGACCTATCCAGAGAGCATCAAATTTGCCATGTTTCCCCTTCTCTTGCCTTGCTACATCCCAATTTAAGACTAGTTCCCCTGTTTTGAGGATATTTGGTTTGACTTTCGTGTCAAAGATCTCCTTCATTTTTCCTTGGTGTAATTCTGTCTTTTCCAAAAGCTACTCTCTATCTTGCTGTAACTCTACCAAATTATGAATTCTCCGAGTTAAATCACTTGGTTCAGAGTTAGTTTCTTGTAAAAACTTTGCAACTGATAGTGCAAGTTGAATAGGAAATATGGCTTTAGTACCATATACCAACTTGAAAGGAGATGTACCAATTGACTTTTTACTTGTAACCCTATTAGCCCACAAAGCAAATTTCAGCTTGAAATCCCAACCTCTGGTATTTTGTTCAAGAAGCTTCTTTATAATTCTGACTAAACTCTAATTTGATGACTCAACTAAGCCATTTCCTTACAGATAGTAAGTAGTGGAATGTACTAGCTGAATTCCCATCTCTTCACATAATTTTTCCAAGTGCTTATCTTTGAATGCAACAGCGTTGTCAGTGACTATCCTCTTAGGGCAACCAAATCTGGTGAATATGTTTTCTTGTAGAAAATTAATGATGAGAGTATGATTGACGTTCCTGGTAGGAATAGCCTCAATCCACTTTGTAAAATAATCGGTGGCAAAAAGGATCCACCTGTGCTGACTACTAGAAGGCGGGTGAATCTCACCTATGAAATCCAGACCCCATTGCTGGAAGGGACCTGTGATCACTATAGGTCTGAGGGGAAGAGTCTTCAGTTGTTGTTTGCCTTCAAATCTTTGGCACTTGTCACATGTTCTCACAAACTCACACACATCTGAAAATAAGGATGGTCAGTAATAACCAGATCTTAAGATTTTATGTGCGGTGGTTTT
Source organism: Picea glauca (assembly GCA_000966675.3). Classification (NCBI taxonomy): domain Eukaryota; kingdom Viridiplantae; phylum Streptophyta; class Pinopsida; order Pinales; family Pinaceae; genus Picea; species Picea glauca. The sequence goes on along the minus strand of JZKD02S2239232.1, from coordinate 290,987 downwards.
CCAATAGTGATGTCCTCCACATTCACTATTATGGAACTCAATCATGACCTTAGCTGCTTCTTCTTGGTTTATGCACCTCAACAATAAACCTATTGGATTTTTCCAGAATAATAAGTTGCCATTGATGCAGAAATTCATGGCTTTGAGGTTTAAAGCTCTTCCTTGTGTTTTTGTCAAATCTGAAGGGACTGATAAAGTTTGCAGAAAATGAATAATGTGACTGTACCATTTGCAATTAGTTAGGTGAACTGAGACCTACATTTCCTCATCTCCTTTATCCTCTGAAGATTGAACATTATCTGCATTAACACTTACCAAATTAATTTCAAGCAGCTTACAAGTTTCTTCTGCCAGAAGTTTGGCAAGGCCCTGACCCTTCACAAGTTTTGCTGGTTTAATTTCAACATCAAATTCAATCAACTTTTCTATCCACTTACTCCTTTTCCCATCTATGTCAGGTTTTATAAGCACATCTTTAATTGAACTGGAGGGTACATAAGCTATTACCTTGGCTTGAAGGATGTAAACTCTGAAAGATTTTAATGACTTGATAAGTGCATGTGCTTGTTTCTCCAATAATTCATACTTTACCTCTGCATCCCTCAAGACTTTACTAAAGAAGGAAACCGGTTTCTCCTGATCATCGACATTTTTCTACAAGAGTACTGCTGCAATTGTATCTCTTGAAGCAAATGAAAAAATGTAAAATTCCTTAGCGAAGTCGGGGGTGATCAAAACAAGGGCTGTCGTAATGGCTTCCTTGATAGCATTGAATGAGTGTTTAGCTTCTTCAGTCCATTTTACCTCGGAGTTCTTTCTTAGCATAGCAGTAATATGCTTTGTGAGTTCTGCAAAGTTTACTATAAACCTCCTGATAAAGTTTATAGTCCCAAGGAAAGACTGAATGTCCTTCTTTGATCTAGGAAGAGGCAGATTTTTAATTGCTTCTACTCTTTTTGGGTCGATTTTCACCCCATCAGCTGAAACAATATGTCCAAGTAATTTCCCTTCCTTAAGTGCGAAATTTGATTTTTTTGGATTAAGAGAAATGCCATACCTTCGACATTTTAGGAATGTCTTTTTTAAGTGTTGCAAATGAAGTTCATGGCTGCTCTAAAACACAGTGATATCGTCAAGATATATCAGGACAAATTTATCTTTCTCTCCAATGAAAGCAATGTCCATCGCCCTTTGGAATGCCGCTCTAGCATTCATCAATCCAAAGGGCATCTTTTCGTACATAAATGTACCCCATGGAGTAGTAAAAGAAGTATTTTCTTTATCATTTGGATGGATAGCAATCTGATTGTATCCATAAAACCCATCAATAAAAGACATCACCTTTGATCCTGACACCTTCTACAAAATATGTTCCATTTTGGGCAGAGGGTAGTTGTCCTTCCTAGAGCACTTATTCAAATTTCTGAAGTCGACGCAGAGTCTGATCTCTCCATTCTTCTTTTTGATCGGTATGAGATTTGCAATCCATTATGAATATCTGAGAGGTGCGATGATGTGGGCATCCAATAGTTTTTTTATTTCCCTTTCCATTGTAGGCAACAACAAAGGATTAAAGGATCTAAGTTTCTGCCTAAATGATTTGGTATCTTTGTTTAAGGGAATCTTATGCTGAATTACCTCTGTGTCGAAAGTCTTCAAGTCATCATATTGCCAAGCAAAGATGTCAGCAAAATCCTTTAGCAATTCTCCATAATCAGACTTTTGTTTTTCAGTCAAATTTGAAGCTAAGTTGACATATTTAGGATCCTGTTCATTGGCTACAATATACTGCAAAACTTCTGAATCTTTTTCCCCATTTTCCAATTTGATAGCCACATTATTATTATCAAAAAGCCTTTCCAGAGGGACCAAACCTTTAGGAATTCTGTTGGTAGATAGCTAGACTATTTCATGTGCTGCGATTTTTCTTCTGAATTTTGGATTCTCAATTTCATCGTCATGTTCATTCTCCTGATCAATTTGCAAATCTGCAAACTCATCTATCACTGCAAGGAATCTAGTGAGTTCAACATCATCTTTGAAAACCTTCCAAAATTTTACATTATTAGGGAGGGATGGCCTATATTTAACTTGAATTTCATAATTCAATTTATGAGGCAGAGGAGGTATGAAAGCACAAGCCGACACAGCTAAAGAATCAGCCAATTCATTCATTGCTCTGGGTACATATGAAATTTTAAAATATGCAAAAGTATGAATTGCCCTCAAAACTTCATCTCTATATGCTTTCAGCCTGGCATGTTTTGCTTGAAAGGACTTATTCACCTACTGAATGATTAAATCTGCATCTCTGAATACCTGCAATATTTTAATCTCCATCTCTTTGGCCGCATTTATCCCCAGAAGTAGTGCCTCATACTCAACAATATTATTAGTCACTTTAAAATCAAGTTTAAAAGACAAATGAGAAGTTTTCTTAGAAGGGGAAATCAATACCACCCCTGCTCCTGCTGATTCTTTGGTACAAGCACCATCAAAGAACATGGTCCAAAGATCATCCTCTGTTGCTTTTGTGGACTGAACTGTAGGCTTTCTGAGCAGCAATGCATCTGGTAATGAATCATCAATTTGCAAAATACAAGATCCCATACCTGTGTCGACAGAATAGATAGGATGATTGGATGGATTTTGTTCATCACTGATTACATATGCCAACTGTGATTCCCTGTATAACCTTCTATTTAACCCTCCAAAAACAGGGATAGTAGCGTAAGAAAGGTCCATTTGAAGAGTGCCACCTAGCCTCTTCATCCACGATCTTGTTAACAGACATCCAAATTTAGGTGGTATGTCTACCACTACTATATCCATAACCATAGTCTTCATGGATTCTTGGGTTAAAGTTACAACCAAGTCCTTGATCATTCCAAGACATTTGAATTTTTGAGAGTCAAAAGAGAAAAGATCGTGGTAAGACTTGGTGATCTCTAGCCCAAGCTCATCCATGACCACCTTTGGCATTCAACTGTGAGAAGCATCGGAGTCCAACAAACAGTTATGTAAGGTTTTCTCATGAATATTTAGAGAGATGTAAAAGGGAGGACACCTTTCATCTCTGTCTTCTATCATTTGGCCCAGAGTAATGGTTGGATTTTCATCATATATGCTGATAATATCAGTGGAAGGGGATATAGATTTGGGATCTAGAGTTTTGAGGATATCCTTTTTGAACATTTCATTTTTCATTAACTCAACTAGAGGAATAGGAATTTTATTTTTCTGTATTTCAGCCTCAAAATTGAACGAATATGGGACTTTATTAGAGGCTTTATTAGAGACCTTTACCTCATTTAAAGGAGCCTTCTGATTGCTTTGTTGTTCAACAGGGGCCTGACTTTCTGGAGTTTGATGCTTGACAGGGGCAACAGTCTTCTTGGGAGGAGATGATGCTTTCACTTTTGAGGAATCTGTTTGATGATTCTCTGATGCCTGATCTTTTTGCTTAATAGGGGTTGTGCTCTTTTCAAGAGAGGTTGGTGCGTTTTTTTGGGCAGTATCAGACTTAGATCGAAGATTATATCTATTCTTATCTTCTGTCATGAAAATGCCATCATCAATAGGATTATCCTCTGTCTGTTCAGTCATCAATGCTTCTTCATAGTCGTGTTGTGTCAGATAATATTTCCCTGTCTCTTCTCCAACACAATGAATATTATCTTCTCCATCTTCTAGATAATCACCTTCATCTTCATCCATCACAACATTCTGAAGAGGGGCCTTTATTATCTGATCTTCAGTAGGATTCTTTTCTCTTTGCAAAATCTATGTTGGCTGATTATTTCTTCTGAAGTTGTTAGGGTTTTGATTTGGGTTCCTGCCTGCATAATCATAAGTGCCTCTTCCCTTCACAGGCTACTTATTTTCAATCTTGATCTTAGATATCTCAGAGGTTAGAGACTCTAGCATCTTAGCCATTTTATCTAACTTTGGGTCAACAATTGATGAAGAAGAAGCTTCATTCATTGGTCTTCTCCTATCAGAATTTCCATTTAGATTTTGAGAAGCTAAAATATTTGATTCCACCTCAAGAGTAGCATCTTGCATGAGAGATAGTGTTGGTGACCTCCTTTCTCTCAACAATAAATAGAAATATGAGTCAAAAGCATCAGAATATGTGATTTTGATAGAAGCATCTGAAGGTTTTATCTCTGCTGGTATTTTACTATACATCCAGTTAAACCTTTTAGTGAAATCAGAGACTGACTAACCATTTTTTTTCCTTAGATTATCAAATTCTATGATATAGTAAACAAAATCTCTTCTATCACCCTAGTGCTTCAAGAAGGTCTCATCCAATTGCTCGATTCCAGCTATGGAACCAATAGGGAGTTCTTTGAACCATTTCCTAGCATGGCCATCTAAGATTTGGACAAAAACTCGTGTCCAAACATCTTCCTCTTCAATATTAAGGTTTTCAGCATAACTAAAGAAAGCCTCAATATGTTCTTCAATAGACACATTGCCTTCACCTGTGAATTTTGGCATATACTTCTGATAGTCTCCCATTGGCATGGTTGATACTGGGTTTGGCAATATAAGTGGTGCGTACCTAGCAGCTAGGATTTGTTGCATCTTCATCAAAGGAGGTGGTGCAACCATAACTATCAGGGGTGAGAAAGGTGATGGTTTCTTTTTCAAGTCTTCAACACTGGAGGAATGCAAAGGAGGTGAATCTTCTAATGGGAAAGAGGTTTGATATGAGGCTCTGTAAAAATTTGCAAGCTGTCCACCTAAGTTTTCTTCACCTTTAGCAGATAGCTCTTGGAGAAGGTGTTCAACAGGAAGGAGGCTAGTATAAATGTTTAAATGATCTTCTTGTTGCTGAGAATGAAAAGACTCAAGAGAAGAAGAACTATGACTTCTTTCTAAAGTCTTGGATGTTTCTTCAATCAAATTTGAATCTATCAATTTATCATCATTGCTAATTTCCTGTTGATCAAAAGGAGTTTGTTCTTATACAGTATTTACAACTATTTTTTCATCAGTAATCTTTGAAAAGAATTCAAATTTTTCTGTAGTAGATTTTCCAGAACTAAAAAGAGGATTACCTTTTGTATCTGATTTTGAGGCTTAATCCTGAATTGTCTTTCCTTTCCTGAGAATTAGTTCTGGATTGGACACTGGTGTGATAGGTGATTTTTGAGGATTCTCCCTAGTAATGATCCTCTTAGGAGATAGGATGAACTTGTGGAGTCGCCAGATAGATAATTAAAACCAATTAAAATGTATAATCTTTGTCTATCATCAAAGATCAGCTCTGTGTCGTATGCCAGGAAAGAAGAACTTAAATTTCGTTTCCCCGGCAACGACGCTAATTTGTTATCACTCCAAGAAACTCCTTAGGGTTGTAAGCTAAGGATGCTTGGTAACTTAAGAAAATAATGTGTAGGTATACTTGGAACAACAGGATCCTCAATTATTAATGTAATAGACAGCTCATCATACATTCAAAAGAAACAGTCATTTCAGAAAGCAATAATCAGATCAAGTATTTTGAAAGGAGAGGATGAAGAACACTAATCTTGATTTCCAAATACAGCTGGGTGTAGGGATTAATTCAAGATAGAAGGAAATCCTTCACTTCAAGTCTATGAGCTCAATAAAGAGATGACAGTCTTCATAAGCTAGGATAAACTGAAATAAAGTACAAAAAAGGAAACATGAATATTTCTGATATTGAAAGTGAAAGGAGACTGTATTTTTATTATGAAAAATAAGAGTCTATACAGTAGCACAAAAATATATTCCCAGTTTGAACCCTTGTCGCTTAGAAAATATAGGAATTTATAGCCTTTTACAATCAGTTTTTTAAGATCCTGAAAACTTAGATCTGTATCTAAAAATAGAAAATCAAATTAACTAAGACAATCGATAACAAAGACTAGTGGCTAGCATTCGAACTGTCTTCTACATCAAAATTTGACATCTGTACTTCATCAGCTTCTGGAATCTATTGTGTCATGAAAAAGGTAAAGGCACCTATCTTCTGTAGCTAGATTTCTTCAATTACTCATAGTCGAAATTTTAGGAGGCTGAAAGATTCTTGGAGTTTTCAAAATCTCCACGAATCTTTGATGCTGAGTATTTTCTGACTAAGTGGTTAATCCTTTGATGCTCCGGAACTTCTTTAAATACTTTGAAAATCGCCTTGCTCCATCTTTAGCTTTCAAAAATTCTTTTTGTGCTTTCATCAGCTAACTCGCCTTACGATTCACTGATTAGCTGGTGAAAGCTCTGTCTTTCACCAGCTAACTGGTTGTAAATTTACCCTTTGCGCTGGTGAAAGCTCTGTTTTGGCCAAAAAAAAACTTTCACCTCCAAAACTGTTGTTTTATCAAAAAATTAGCATGTCTCTGCTTTATCTCCTTGCATATTCACAACGACCTGGGCTAACACTTGCAGATCTGGGTGTGACTTCTATTTTTTCTTCAATTTTCTGATCTTCCTCTTAAGGCGTTTTGCTAACCACCATAGAGTGTTATAATCTTTGGTGATTTTATTCTTTCTCTTTTTGTCCTTGACACTTTCACGAGCCAACTTCTCAAATGCTACATTTGTCTTTGCGAAATTATCAGATAGAGTTTTGTATCTCTCCTTGATTACTCTTTCTAAAACCTCCTGTTGAGCAATCACTTCTTTTAGTTGTTTAATTTTCTATGATTTATTTGACCTTTTTCTCTTTGATGTTTCACCTTCATCAGTGGTAGTAAAAGTCTCACAATCCTGTGCAAATTCCATGGAGCGTTCAGGTCTTTTACTGGCTGGACTTTCATCTTCTTGCTCTGGCTCTGTTTCTGAGTCTATGTATGGTAGATTTAAAATATTTCTTTTCTTTTCTGTAGGCTACTCTGAAGTGGTTTCAAAATCTAACTTTTTCTTTGACCTGTGAGACTTTATGCTATAAATCCTATCTTCTGGTGGTCCTGGAAGAGTTCTCCTCTTCCTCGAGCTGCTTTGAGGAATTAATTGCCTTTTTCCAGCTCTCTTCTGCTCATCCATGGGCTGAGTTTGGGCTTCAAAGCCTTCCCAAAAAATAAAATGTTGCCAAGTCCTTCCTCTTTTTCTTAGTTCCTCCAGAATTATCAATTTGATTAGGCTGAAATGACAAAGAGTGCTTTTCATACTTAAAGGTTCATCCCTAATATTTTTACAGACTTTAGTCAGGCTTTTGTGCAAGAAGAAAGGTAAATTTAGGAGAGTTTTCCTTGTAAAATGGTCTATGAGCTTGAAATGGTATAGCATCATCTTGTCATACCTGCCTTATGAGGTTATATAGGGTTGGATGCCCTTGAACAGGTCCTGCCATTCATCCTCCAAATGAGAAACTGGCATGCTTTTCTTCCATGCAACATTTCTGAATTCTGCCTTTAGATAAGCTCTGAAATTGAGATTCTTGGTTGCTATCATTTTGAACCAACTCTAGCCTGATCTAGGTAAGATTGTTGCTATCGCAATGGTGGATTCATCAACTATGATTTATAAAGACCCAACATAGGATTTATTTCCATCATATGATTTAGCAAACACTTCAGCTATTGTTTGGTGGCAACCATTCTGTAACTTCTCAACATATCCCATGCAGCTTGCGTCTGAGAAGCAGTTTTGTACCTCTGGATGTGATTGTAAAAAGGACAGACTGTCTAATTCTTTCCTTAACAATGAACCACTTCATTTCCTTGCCATCTACAACTCAAACCCCAAAAAATTTTGCAAACAAAATCACTGTAATTTGTTGTTTGAGCCAAGGTTTGGCACTGATGAAAACTCTTGGCGTTGTTTTTCAAAAATGAAACCATAACATATGCCTGTGGATGATGCGTGTTGGGGATATGAAATGTTGATTTGATGTCACCAACTGAGTAGTACCACTTCTTTACCTGTGATGATGGATTTGAATTCATCATCTCCAGCGCCATTATCTCATGAAGCATGCATTCCTGAACACGATCCGCTTTGATATCCGATTTAGACGTGAAAAACATAATCTTCATCATTATCCACTTTCACCACCACCTTATAATGATTACATGACGTGTGTTGAGCATGTCATCTTTTGATTTTTGAAAAAGTGGAGGGAACACACATGTTCTGCACTTTCACCAGCTAACGGTTTATGGGAAAGTACTCCTTAACTGTTGAAAATCACCACTTTCACCAGCTAGTCATCAAACTTGAAACACACGTTAGCTGTTGAAAGTCTTTTCATGAAATTTTAAAGAAAGGAACTTTATGGATCGACTTATTTCTAAGATATGAATTAAAAAACCTAAGTTTTTCCACTAGAAGAACTTAAAACAAAATGGAGAAAACTACCAATAACCATGCTATCAATCCCAAAATGAAACCATAGTGACTGATTCATTTTGGGAGCTAACAACATCAAATTAAAAAATTTGGGAGTTAGAGGTCCAGAGGAGTTAGGTGTGAAGTAGGTTAAATTTCGCAAAGTTGCAAAACCTGAAGTACAACTGGACCGTCAGATCTAGGGGACACGCGATAGGGATCCATGAATTTGGGGAAAAGTGTTTCGGAAGGAAACAAAGGAGGAGGTCATAATATTTCTAAAGCCCAAATTTGTGAAGGGGTTGGCTCGAGGTTATATCTCGTGATCACATATGAGAAAGATTCTAGCGTTGGGCTAGTACTCCCAAGGTTGGTGTTGCCAATTGCCGAAGAGCAATGTCGCAGGTAACATAGAACTCTAGGTAACATCAGATGGACCTGTGTGTGTGAATTAGTTATTCAGGGTCTGTTGAAGGCCCAAATAGCCAATTCGATTCAAGGAGTTTGAATATATAAGACCAAGAGGTCGCAGAATCCCCAGGAGGGAAGGGGGGCTGCAACATAACCCTTTTAGGATTTTTAGAATGAGGAATTTTATTTATTCTTTCATGTTCATCTCTGTATACTCTTGCAGCTTCGACCTCTATTAATTTATGTTTCTTTTTCCTTCCTTCTTGTGTCTATTCAATATGAAAATCATTGATGACATCCATGATATTATTCTCTGAAGAGTAAATCCCCACTAACATATGAGAAAGTCATTCAACAAAATTTTGTAAAAAACAAATATAACATTTTCATGTTAAATAAAATTAAAAAAATACCATGATACTAAAAATAATAAACGACGCAAAAATAAAAATAAAAAAATTACATTTTCTTCTCAATGTAATCAATGATGGATGCACATAATTATGAAAAAAATTCATTCTTGTTATAATTTCTCAATTTGAAACAATATATAATCTTGATATAAGTTCTTCCTTTTTTGACGAGTGTATAAAAAATATATATGGATGGCACCAAACATATATCTCATAACAAGCCTGTTATCACTCCAGGAAACTCTCTTAGGTTGTATCTCAGAGATGCCTGGCAACTTAACTAATCTTGCAATGGTTTACTCAAATGGATCAAGTCGGATGACTAAATCAAACCTCACTCACTCAAGACATGCATAAACACACTTATATTGACAAGGCTTTCAACTACTACTGTTTAGAGAGTTTGTAAATAAGTGGATGTGTGGAGAATCCTTATTATACTAGCAGAATCATACAATAAACATATATGAATGGCCGATTACAATAAGTAAATAATACTTGCAATTCTAAATTATCAATGCAAATACAAGATGACAACTATTAGGCATTAGACAAACATGAATAACATGAATATAACATTCAAGTGCAAGTACAAACTAGATAAGAAGATGGGAATCTGAACAAGTAATGGAAAAAGAATCTTGTATTACTTAATATGAAAATGAGAAGCTTGAGTACAAAGTCTGAAAGAGTCTCCAAAGTCAAACCCCTTATTCATCAATTGTTCTTGGCTTTATAGCCTTTACAAATAGTTTCGAGTTCTTAGAAAACTGAATCAAATTTACTCAAAATAGACATTAAAAACAGATTCAAGAAAATAGGAAAATATCCTATTTACTTGGTCAATATATTATCCTAATAGTCTTGCTGGCATTCAAAGTCTTCACCAGCTGTAGTAGATCTCCATACGCTGATAGCTAATTCGAATTTGTCACTTTGGTCAAAAAGACATTTTTTTGCCAAAATAAGGTAGCAAACTCGATCTTCTCCTCTTGCTGGCACCCTTTAAAATTGGAAAAAAAAACTATTAATGATGCAATTAATTATTATCTATCATTAGAAACCATCCTTATGGCATTTGGATCAAGGAAACTCAGATCTGTGCAAAAATAGTAGCTTGTTGCCATGTTCTGTGCTTTTGGTGGTTGGGAAAAGACAAAAATATGTTGCTTTAATATTGACATATATCTCTCAAATAAAAATATATGGGTACAAATTGGAAGAGGATTTTGTATATTTGTTTGTTTTGATAAAAATCCTCTTTCAGTTATTTGATATTTGTTTTCATTTTCCCGGGATCTGAATTTCAAAAACATGTGTCAAATAGAGAAATTTTGAGATCCGAAAATTAAGGCTCAGAGATGAATTTGATTCTCCCAATATATGTCACCTATTGGAAAAACGAGATAGATTATTGTTCTTTGACATGTTAGCAACAAACACCTCCTCCCGTTTCTCAAAACAATTCTCCAGTCGCTTAGAATCATCATTTGAAAATGATGACTCAGCGCAGTAAAAACAAACTTTTCTGCACTTTTGGTGGCTAAGAGAGCCCCGAACTTCGCATTTAAGCCACCAAAAGCTAAGCCTTTCGGTGGCTTAGAAGCCCTTTTGGAAAGGAACTTAGCCACCGAAACCTGAGTTTTGAATTTTTTGAAGGGAAAACCAAATCAAAAGTTTTTCAAACTTTGTTACATACTTAAAGCTCTAAAAAATGAACCTTAAAAATTTAGAAATGTATTTTTCAATGACTTCCTATCACCTAAAATAAACAAATTTGACTATGTTATTTGAGGATATAACAAAGCCAAGTGCCTAATAATTTCCTTGAACATGGTCTAATTTGGCACAATACAAATATATATGATATCCATTGTTTCCTTGTTTGTCTTTAACAAACCAAGAATATTCCAGTTTGTTTTCACCTTCCACAGATTTCCACTCTCTAACATTCTTCATTTCCCTTGACAACTTAGGTGTTATGCTATCAATTTTTTTCCTAGAATTCATGGAGGTTCCAGTTGAAATTTTGGATGCCATTATTGCAGGTCATGATCCAGATATATTCATAGATAATCTCTTTCCTAAAAATTTCCCTATAGAATAAAAAGCAAATTAGGCCTTTTACATAATAATAAACTAAAAAAAAAAGTGAATATAAGAACTAATTTAAAAAATAAAAATAAAAATTGACCCATGGAGTTATTAGGTCAATGTCAGGACCAAGCCTTGGCATCTAGCCAGGCTAGGGCAATGTCGGGAATGGAACATCCACGGCTTGGCCACGGGGCTAGCCAGGCTAGGGAGATGTCGAGAATCGCCCCAACCCCCACGACCAAGCCCTGGGAATTGCCCAGTAACCATGATGGGCCAAAACTAAAAGAAATTAAGTAAAAAGAAATAAAAAAGATAATTTTTTTACAAAACTATACCTAAATTTGTCTTTTTTTTCAAAATAGCTTAAGGATTTTGTTAAAATTTCTTTGAAAAATGTCTCAATTTTTTAAAAAAGTGCTCCAAATCCTTTAACGAATATTGTCTAAGATATCACACAATGTAAAAAGACAAAACAAGATTGTGTATATATAAAACATATGATATAAATTGTTGTTATTATAACTAATGTGGGATAAATAAAAATGAAGAAGATTATCGCATATATACCTACAATTATATGGATCATCGCTATGTTTAGTGAATGTGGGATAAATAAACAAACATGAGAAATATTGTAATTAACAAGTAAATAACGAAATAAAAGAGTAAGAGTTATTTTTAATTTTTAAGAGAAAATAATAAAAGGAAAAAAATGGGGGGCAATTTTGGAGGAAAAAATTTGAGGGGGAAATTTTGGAGGGAATATTTTGGGGGGGAAATTTTGGAGAATAATTTTTTTGGGGGGGAAGGGAAGTTTAGAGGGAAAAAATCATTCTGCAAGTTATAAGAATGTCATTGGGAGGGTGAACATTTGTAGCATTCTATGTTCTTAGTGAGAAGTGATGGCTTCGTCAAATAAATAAGATTTTATTTCTGAGACATCAACACATTGTTTACATACCTCTTTTGTTAGGACTAGAAAATGCAATGGGAATGCTTTTAATGCAAATGAGGTGTCATATTTTTCATCTAGTCATAAATTTGATCATAGTGCAAGAAATGTTATTCAACGTGTTCCTCAGGAAATTCCTAAATCGAAGGACTTTGAAGGCACCGATGGTGAAGAGGAGGAATATGGTGGTGATCAATTTATTCAACAGTTTAATAGTAATGGAAATAATCAAAATGTTGTTCGAAGTGGATACTATGATCAACGTTTAAATGATTGGGATGAAAATTTTCCTCCAAGTGAGGAGTTGCAAGGTACTGATGAAGATTTCCAAGGCACCAATGAATATGATGAATAATTTCCCTCAAGTGGAAATTTTAAAAGCAGTGAAGATGATTATGACAATGGTGGGAACTCTTTCTCTAGTGGGGAATTAAAGACAACAATGTTGGTGATGATTAATTTCCTCCAAGTGAGGATTTTGAAGGTACTAATGAATATTTTCCTGTAAGTGAGGATTTCCAAGGAACGAATGAGGATGATGAATAATTCCCTCCAAGTGGGGATTTTAAAAGTAGTGATGATGATTATGGAAATGGATAGTATTTCCCGAATGGGGAATTTAAAGGAAGCAATGTTGGTGATGATGATTTTCCTCCAAGTGAGGATTTTCAAGGTACCGATGAGGATGATGAACATTTTCTTCCAAGTGAGGATTTTCAAGCCAGTAATGAGAATGATGAAGAATTTACCTCAAGTGGGGATTTTCATAGTAGTGAAGATGATTATGCCATTGGTGGACACTCTTTATCGAGTGATAAATTAAAAAGAAACAATGTTGATGATGATGATTTTCCTCCAAGTGAGGATTTTCAAGACACTGATGAAGATTTTCAAGGCACTAAGAAGGATGGTGAAAATCCCTCAAGTGGGGATTTTGAAATCAGTGAAGATAATTATGTCAATGGTGGACACAATGCTCATAATGATTTTCCTCCTAATGAGGATTTTCAAGGTACCGATAATGATGATGGAAAATTTTCTCCAAGTGAGAATCTTAATGGCATTGATAGTCTTATGGGTGATGATGATTTTCCTTAAAGTGAATATTTTCATGAAAGATCCAATGACATCAGTGAGGATGGTAATCATTTTTTCTAGTAATTTTGATATTCCTCTCATGAATGATATTATCAATAAAGGTGATGGACCTATGAATGAATATCATGTTCTCAATCATTTAGCTGCAAAAAATCAAGGTGATCGACATTCTCTTGTTCAACATCCTGACAATGTTTTGCTTGATATTCCTACTAGTGATGAGGAAAATCCTTCTAGTGAGGATGATGAAATAGTGGAGACATTGAAAAGAAACATTGTGTCTAGGACCAGGACTAGACCTTTCAATATCAATCCAAATCATTCTAGTTATACAAGGTCTAGGAAATAATTTCTCACTAAATCAATTTCCATAAGTGAATTGATTTTAAGTGAATGTTGTCAAAATAATTGTTTGAAAAGAATGGACTACATATATGCCTTGAATAAAAGGAATACATATTTTTCAATGAATAAGAGAATGAAAAATACATATTTTATGGGGTGCATGATATCCACCAATATAGGATATGATTATCGCATTGGGTATATTTTACTTTGCATAAAGGATTTCAAAAAAATTCACTCAATTGGTAATATTCATATATCAAGAATCCACACAAGGTTGGAAAAATATACTTCAATTTATTCAAAAGCACATCATGGACGAGAGAGTGTGCCATTGACAAACATGATATTGTCATGGATGCGTGATTTCTTTTCCAAACATGGAGAGTGTATGCCAGATAGAGACACAATACATATTCCAGATAATTTCTCAAGGAGGGAAATCTACAACTTGTACAAAGGATATGTTGAAGGTGTTGAAGGAAATGGTAATTTTATTACATATGCATATTTTACAAGAATATGGAAGAAACAATTCAACAATTTCCATATTCCTAAGGAGTCAAGGATGGGGATTTGCAGTATATGTGCTATTCTTAAATCAAGAAGAGATAAATCTGAAGGGGCCGAACTTAGAGGTATGTATTTACTATTTTTTTTTTTAATTGGATAGTTATCAACTATGAAAACATATGATCAATATTTTCATTTTATGTCATGTGCAGATTCCATAGTCAAATCACTTCAAGAACATCAGAATCAACAATCAAGTGAAAGGAAAAAGTTTTACAAGCATCGAAAGAAGAGTTATGATGCTCCAAACAAATATTTAGGTATGATAATTGATGGCATGGACCAAAAGAAAACACTTCTGCCACATTTTGTCCGTACACCAAAACATTTACAGGAAGAGAATTATATTCGGTTTCACTTGGTTGGTTGTATGGTTTTCAATGGAAAAATGTGTCCAAGGGTTTACTTCACAGCTCGAAATATTCATAATGATGCAAATATAACCATCACCATAATTCATCATGTGCTCACTCACTAGTCTAGAAATATTCCTCAAGTTCTCTATCTATAGTTGGAACACAGTAGTTGGGAAAATAAAAATCAAATTGTGTTTGGATATCTAAGAATGCTTATTTAACTAAGAATCTTTCAAAAGGTGAGAGTTGGTTTCCTTCTTATTGGACACACCCATGATCATATTTACCAAATGTTCAGTCATTTTTAAGTAACATTGAAGAGGAAAAATGTTGGAAGCCTACCATCATTGATTGAATGTATTAAGAAAACATACATTCCAAAGCCTATTTTTCATATATTAGAATAAATTGTTGATATGCGAAGATTTATTCAGGGATCACCTCGTGAAGAAAAATGTATTGAGCAACTTAATGACATTAGCTTGCAACATCAATTTTGTTTCAAAAACATTGATGGGAAAACACTTATATGGGGAAATAAGTATTCAACTATTACAAAATGGGGGCCTTCATCATGTTTAACATTTTTGAAGTTCATTCCAGATCATCCAATATTTTCCTAAAAGTTATTATTTTTACAATAAGTTGCTGAAATCCATAACGCATGGAGGCATAATAGAGATGTAGATTATTCTGAATGCCTAGAAGAAATGAAAAAAAGTACATTAAGGATACATATGAGTACTTTGATGTTCTTGATTCTTTTTGGTGGGAGTCTTTTTTCAATAGTCAAAGTGACAAAATTTCAAGCTCAACAAATGAAGATACATTGCTGAAGACTCCATTTCATTGGCCAAAAAATATTTCAAATGAATTTGGAGAAACAAACATTGTTGAACAACAAGAATCTCAAGGTGCTATTGAGTTTATACAAGCAGAGGAAAGTGAAATGTATATTGGTTAGCGAAGGTCACGTGCACAATGTGAAGCCATGGAATACCTTTGCAGGGGCTCAATACAAGATATTAAGGAGGGTAGCATGATTGTAATCTTAGCAACTGAAGATCCACACGGTTATCCATTCTAGATTGCAACGATTATAAATATTGAGAAAAAAATGATGATGTTATTGCAATTGAATTGCATTGGTATGAAACAAGTACACACCCATTAAATGGTATGTCCAATCCATAGATGGTGGTTGAGAAACATGTCAATAGAAAGAGAAAAAGAAAGGGTCAAAATACAACTCGTCATCGCACTGACCTCTTAAAATTAGATGATGTTGAGATACTTGTCTATGACTTCAATTTGACAAAGAGAGGAACTCTTCGCTCCAAGACAACATATATTATCAAGAGGTTGTTGCCATAAGAAATAAATGCAACATGGGATTCTGTTGAACCTAGTCATAGATCTAAAAGGATTTTGACATCTGAAATGTTTGGCATGCATGTAGACTCAGATGACGCATTCATCGACAATAGAGGAGAGTATGGATCATCTACATCTTTATCCAATCAATCATTTGAAGACAATGTAGACTCTGATGGTATTTTGGAATCCATGAGTCAATCTGAATAAGTGTATGAAACATTTTATGTATTTTTTATCCATATGATGTTTGTATGGTAACTAGAAATGAACATTGAACTTACATATGATCTTACATGAAGTTATGAATCATTTTTATGTTTCATGAATTATATGTTTTGATTATGGAGAATATAATAAAATTTCTTAGCTCATATGTTTTGAATATGGACAATATAATAATACTTTTAAGAAATAATTTATGTTTCATTCAATGTAACTTGTATTTACTTTTTTTTTTTTATTAAAAGTAAAAAATATTAAAAAGTGATGTTGAATTTTTAAAGTATATTGTGATATTTTCATGGAATTATGTATTACCTTGTGCTTTGAGTGATAAAGTAAGATTTTAAAAGTAAGCATTTAAGGGTTGATTTTATGATTTTGTTTACAATAATGATGAGTTTTTTTACCACTTTATAAAAATGTATCATTTTCATACCCCAATTTTAGAATGGGTGCTACCGGTAGCAGTACTTTTCAATTTGATGGTTGATTTTGAGGTTTTGGTTTTAATGGTACCAACTTCTAAAAATATGATTTCAAATTATCTAAAATTGTAACATTTTGAAAAGAAAAAAGAAATAAAAAAAATCTTTTTTTAGGTGATGATTTTAATGTTTTTCTGAGCTACTGTTTGAGTTTTGAAGGCCATGTTTGAAAAATGTTGTAATTTTGACCCCGTTTAAAAAAAATGGTGCTACCAGTAGCACCACTTTTTGATTTTGGGGTTGATTTTGATGTTTTTTATGCAAAAATATGGGGCTTTTAGGCCAGAATTCTCGTTTTGAGGTCACAGTTTTCGTTAAGTCGATAACTTTGTTGATTTTTATGGACTTGCATGTCCATATTCTAATTCAACTACCTAATGAGTTTGAAATAGATGGGGTGCTCTCATGTCATTGGATTTTCTTCTTAGAGAAGTACATGAAAAAATTGAAGAGGTTTCTTCGACAAAGGGAAAAACCAGAGGGCTATATGGTAGAGGGGTACATAGTACACGAGTCATTCTATTATACTAGTGAGTACATCAAGCAAATTGATGACAAAAAAGGGGTATTTGTTTGGGACGAACATCAAGATGAAGACAAAAGGGAAGGGGAGGTACTCCAAACGAATGAAAAAAGGCGTTTGATAAAGAACAATTCGGTTATATTTTGTCAATTTAGTACAGAGAAATTGTTTACATAGAAGTTGAATATATATATTTCATCCCATGTTATTTCTTTTGAATTCTTGTATACATCAATGAATTTATAAATTTTTATGCCAACAATAAATTTGTTCTTTAAGTTGATAATATATATTTGATCCCATGCTATTCGTTTTGAACTTTTTATACATCATAGAAATTTGAAATGGATGCCATCAATAAATTTATTCTTTACAATGTGGAGGTAATGCGACCATGGGTTGCGCTATATGAAGAGAAAAGAAGGAAATGGGATAATGACATGAAATAATTTAGAAGGTTGAATGGTAGAAGCATGCCTTATCCTAATCATTTAAAAGAAAATATGCAAAAAATATGTCCCAATAGTTGGGTGGCTGACCAGATACAAGAGAAATATGCGATGTCTGGTCCTAACCCACATGAAGAAGATATGGACACACTGAACATAGGGATCAGGTGAAACAATTATGTAATAACCTCTCTGAGTACCACTTCTATTTATGTTATTGTAGATTTGAATTGTAACATGCATTATGATTTTATTAATGCTTCAGTTATTAGACATATGACACCGTCCTTTGTTCACATTTTTATAGGCACATTTCTTCCCATCTATGTGGGTATATGGACATAATTTTCTCACTAAGTATGTTGATGAAGGCCACATCACACAAGATTGTGGAGTGGAGGTCGAGTTCGACCAATCTAGTCGTGCTAGCCACCGTGATGAAAACCTGATAGAGGGGAAGTTAGGTTACATTGGAAAGATAGAAGAGATCATGCAAGTGGAATTCTCATTGTTCAATGTGTTATTTTTTGTTGCAAGTGTTGAGATACCTTCGACTGAAGAAATGTAAAGGAGTATCATGATAGAGAGGTCTTGGTTGTGGGTGTGGGCCATTGGGGAGTGACTGGGCCTAGTGGATCCACACAAAAAATGGGTTACGAGAAAAGGGTACCATAATGATCAGTGAAAAGAGAGGAATTTAATAGGATAGGTGCCAAATAAGGGTGCCAAGAAGGGTGGGTGGGTCCATAGATATATAAAAAAGAAAAAATGAAGAAAAAGGTGTATAAGTGGTGGGTACCACTGTGATCAGGACAGAGAGAGGAATATAGTGGGATAGGCCCAAAATAAGAGTGTTGGTGGGAACACTACTCCTTTTTTAAATCCCGTGGAGTTATACTCTAGCCTGAAGAATATTGTAATGACAAAATTCTCAATTAGTTAATAGAGAAAATTGTGTAGGAATTTCGCAACCAAGATGTAGGAGGTAGGTTTGCATGGGGAGATAGCCCTTTTGTTCATTTTCCTGTTCTGTTCTATTCCCAAGGGTTAGGGTTTTCCAGGGTTCCTATAGACAAGGGTTCTCCCTATGCTATATCTCTACGATATACATGTGGGGTCGAACAATAGTACTCGACTCAATATCTCAAGGCACCAACTAAGGAGGCTCGACTGTTCCATTAGCCATATTATCTGATTACCCAGGTACTAGAGAGTATCTTCCCGAGTGTTGTTCTCAGTTTAACTATAGCAGTCAGGTAGTCGATCAACTGATTGGTTTCCAAAGACCTAGGAAACTCTCAATATACCTAATGGTATGTGGGAACAATGGTTGTGTATAGATTTTTTTTGATGTGGTACTACTCGAAGGGGTACGAATAAGGGTTATAGAGGTTTCCAACTAGGTGAAAATCTTGTTTCAAGTAACCCCATGAAACCGCCTATATTTCATGCATGTAGTCTTCACCAACCACAATTTTACCCATTGAATGATAGATCTTTGTGCTTTAAATATGCTGAAAATACACGTCTCTACCTTGAAAAAACAATTCCCACCATTTCTGTAGAGGAAAGAGATCTAATACCATTTGTAGGGTACTATATGTAATATAATAAAAAGAAATATAAATATTGTAGAAATTATCAGTGGAAAAACAAAATATAGAGAATAAAAACACCAACAATGATACCTTTATTGATAGAAATCCAAGTTCACTTGCCTCTTTGAGGGGGAAACCTCCAACATAGTAGATCTCTATTACAATAATTCTCAAGAAAAGAATCTCACATGCCTTATACTCTTATTTATACTAATTCTGTCTTCTAAAGAACATTCTAGAGGAAGATATTTCTAGAAGTGAAAGCTTCTATTAATTCTTCTTACATTAGACGTGTTCACATTATTATATAGGCATTTTTTACTAATTTTTTCCTTTATTACATAGAAAACATATTATTCTTCCTACATGAGGGTTTAGGGAGGTTAGGTTCCTAAAATCATGTGGCATTGGTATGTTGACATGAGGAAAAGCTCTAGGGCCACCGATGTATCGATGAACTAAGGAAATCATTCGCTAGCTTGAAGGGAAGGCTTTGAGTTTTCATTGTATCGACGTGAGACAAAAATCCCATATTTTCTACGTGTCAGAAATGTGTAGAAATCCTAAAGCTTTGTTGTGTCAATAGGAGATGAGAATCTCTCATTGGTGCGTCTGTGAAAGATGAGGATATTCCTCTAATGTATCGACGAAAGATGTTGATTTCTCGTCAGTGTATCGGGTGAAAGAGGAAGATGATTGAGTTTCTGCATGTCGGAAAGAAAAATGGGTTTATCATTGAAATTGTGTGTATTGTTCGGGAATGTGTATTCATCAACGAAATGGTTTGTATAAATGAGAGATGTGAAATACTCGCTGAAACATTTTATCGACAAGTACTGCAAATATTTGTTGAAAGTTAGTTAAGTCAAATGGAAGAAGGAGAATGGAACTTCAAATTTTTAAAGAACTTTAGGATCACAGAGGCAATAAGATAAAAACAAACAAATGAGGACTGAATGTTGAAAAAGAAATGAACAATAAATTGAAACCTCAAAATAATTTTCTTCAAATAGAAAGCATGCAATGAAGGACAAAGACTAGGACTAGGAGGAAAATTTTTCTTTATCTAGTATTTCTCTAAGTTTAAATCAAATTCAAATGACCATTGCAACAATCAAAGATTCTAAAATAAATATGCTAAACAGGAAATATGCAACACAGGAAATAAAAACCCTAAAAGTAGAAGGTACTAGCAACATTAGGGGGTCCATTATATACCTACAATGTTTCTATAAAACTATATTATAGAAAAAAACTAGTCACCTATCAATCCAATAGGACCCTTGTAGTATATTTCCTAGACCAAGCTAGAATAAAAAAAGCTATTTTTTTTTGTAGAATGAGGGAAACACAGTTCTTAAGGAAAATAGTGCACTCCAACACATGTAACTTGACAATAAGTGCACTAAGACAATGGATAATACTGGGAAAAAATTTCATTGGGTTTGAAATAGAAAAGTGAAGCTTCTAGACTAAACCAATATAGAAACAAGGGTATCCATATCACGATCTTCGACCACTGCAATGTAAGGACGCTAGAAAGTAGACCTACTATCAGGGAAGAAGATCTAGATCAACTCTACAATGGAGTAAACAATTTGTTGGTGGTGTTTTCTCACAAGAGTGAGAAAGATCCCTTAATTGATGGTTGTGAATCAAGAAACAAACAAAATGGAAACCATAATTACAAAACCCTAGTAATGTTCATGCGAATAAAACACTAACTCATGTGAAATATAATATCCAACTATGCAGAATAAACATCATTCAACATGAATAATGAAATAAAATCATGAAAAATGTATTAATCCAATGGAAGGGAAAAGTGCAAACAACATTTCTTACAATGGCTTGATGAAGAAAAATAGGCTCCAAATCCCTTCCTTGGGATGGGTCTTGTGCTTCATTTGTGTGCTCCAACTCCAACCTTGGGTAGATAACAAGGTAAGAACCTAGAATAATGATGCAATAGAATATATTTCTCAAGACTCTAGCGGTATTTCAACAAAATAACCTTGTATGGAATTATGTGAATGGGTGAACTCAGTAGCTTTCTTTATAGGTGTATGGTGGAGAACCCTCTTGACATAGTATTCCATGTAGTGGTTAAAGATGACTATATCAATGTTTAATATTAGTTATTAGGGTTTGATAAGGTCCAAGCATAACTAATAAGTCATTTAGAAGTCATAAGTGTATTGATTGGGCCAAAAAATAATTAAAAATCATGTTTTTGGGACAACACACTTTCTGGGCTCCTTATTGCACTATGCACACACACTTTTTGGGCCATTATCTGCATTTTCCACTTTTGGTCAAAATCAAGGGTTGACATGGATTATTTTAGAAATATTGAGGTCATGTGGTAATGTAATGGAGTAGAGGATGAGGGTTATGCATGAAAAAGTGATAAATTCAAGTAAAAATACTAAAACTGACACATATAATAAATTTTAATGTGATAAAAATATCTCAAAAACTCATTTCATATTGAGACTCCCTTTCAATTTTGGAAATGCCTTCAAACCTCCTTGGGAACTTACTTAAATTTCAATACTTCTTATCATCCTCAAACATATGGTCAAACTAAAAGGGTTAACCAAGTTTTAGAGGAAATGTTAAGGATGTGTGTAATGGATCATTAAAATAAATGGGAAAATTATATTTAACTGGTTGAATTTGCATATAACAATGACTATCATAGTTCTATTCACATGTCTCCATATGATTTTTTATATGGGAGACCTTGCAAAATCCCTATGAGTTGGGATCACTTAGAGAATCAAGCAGTGTTGAGGATTAGGCAATGTTGTTGAGACAATGCACTTTTTGGGCTCTTTTATGCACTGTGCACACACACTTTTTGGGCCATTATCTGCACTATCCACTTTTGGTCAAAATAAAGGGTTTACATGGATGGTTTTAGAAATATTTAGGTCATGTGGTGATGGAATGGAGCAGAGTATGAGGCTTGTACATGAAAAAGTGATATATTCAAGTAGAAATACTCAAAATGACACATATAAGAAATTTTAGGGTGATAACAATACCTCAAAAACTCATTTGATATTGAGAATCCCATTCAATTTTGTGAATTCCTTCAAACCTCCTTGGGAACTTACTTAAATTTCAATACTTTTTATCATCCTCAAATAACTGGTCAAACTAAAAGGGTTAACCAAGTTTTAGAGGATATGTTAAGAATGTGTGTAATGGATCATTAAAATAAATGGGAAAATTATATTTTCCTAGTTGAATTTGCATATAACAATGAATATCAATGACTATCATAGTTCCATTCACATGTCTCCATATGATATTTTTATATGGGAGACCTTGCAAAACCCCTTTGAGTTGGGGCCACTTCGAGGAAAGAGATGGAAGAGAAAATGGCATAAACCAAGAGTAGACTTAAGGAAGCCAAAGATCACCAAAAGAGTTACATTGATTCCAAGAGGATTGATAGAAGCTATAACAAAGATGATGTAGTTTTATCAAAGTTAGACCATCAAAAGTTTCCTCCAAATTTTGAGAAGGAAAAAAATTGTCTCCCATATTCATAGGACCATTTAAGATTAAAGAAAAAGGATTGGAGATGTTTCTTATCACCTTGAGCTACCAACCCATTTTTTTTCTAGCATTTCCATGACCTAGAAGACTATCCTTTGGCTAAGAAACCATGACCCAGGGGCATTTAAGTCATCACAATCACTTGGAGATCACACCTGTCCTGGGCCACACCAACCCTTATCTAGATATATTTTTAGGTGTCTCCTCCTAACTACAATGGGTTTTGAACCTAGGTCACCCTACAAACGAAACCCTTCAAAACTAATCATGCTAGTGAGATTCGACAACTACCAACCCATTTGAAAAAATTTCAATGATCTATTTCATGTTTTGGTACTTAGGAAGTATATGCCTAATAAATATCATGTTTTGGATTATGATAATATATAAGATTTTTAGGGAAATTTCATGGTAGAACCATATTCCATTCTAGATCGAAGGATTTGATAGCTTCATAATTGACCACTGTAGCAAGTCAATGTCCAATGGTACTAGTATAGTCCAAAGTCTACCACTTGGGAAGACACAAATAATATGCATCAATGTTAAGCCCTAATGTTGGCTCATTACCCCTGAATTGGGGCATATTAGATTAGTAATGCTATTTTATTTATGTCGGCTTTAGGACATTAGTTATAATTTAGATTAGTAATGTTATTTTAATTATGTCAGCTTTAGGCCATTATTTGT
>JZKD02S2239232.1:249181-260015 GCA_000966675.3 Picea glauca | reverse complement strand
GAGTCTTCTCCAAATATCTTTGGACATTTTTCGGATAGTATCTTTCAAGACAACTTCGAGACTGTTCACCCTTATAACACTAGGAGTAACACAACAAGTAAACCTCCTGCCGAGAACATTACAACTTCCCCCCCAAAGCCATCTAAATCAGTAGAAACTAAACAAAGTTATGCTACCCTAAATTAGATTATGATGTTGTTGAAGATCTTAAAAAATTACAGGCTAACATTTCTATTTATGATTTGTTGAAATTTCCATTTTTGTTACAGAAGATGTTGCAAAATATTTTAGACAATGGCAAGAATGGTAATTCAAATGGTAATAAGGTTGTGCAAAGAAAATTTCCACAGAAGACTTCCACAAAAAATAATCTTGATCCTCAAGATAAAGGAAGCCTTCCTGTACCTCTTGTAAATAATGTAAATAATGTAAATAATACAAATAATGTAGATAAAGTAGCATTAGAAAATGCGAGTAAGAAACCACAAGCTACAACTCTAAGTACTCGCAAGAATGTACCTCCTTTCCTTTTAACTTTCAAAATCTTCAACAGAAATGTGCATAATTGTATGGTTGACTCAGGAGCATCATCAAACGTGATGCCTTGGTCAGTCTTCCAAAAGATTAACGCCGAAGTAGAACCATCTTCTTTGAAAATCATACAACTTGATCGAACAGATGTTAAAGTAATAGGCGAACTAAAAAATGTATTGATTAGATTATCATCTAACCCAAAGGTTCATCAGGTTATTGATATAATTGTGGTGGATATTCCAGAAGTGTATGGTATGTTTTTGAGCAGGGACTGGTCGGAGCAGCTACATGGTTACTTCGCAACAGACTGGTCTCACTTATGGCTTCCAGAAAACGGCAAGCCCAACAAGATCAGGGTGAATCATGAGCGTTACCTCAAGTTCACGGTAACAGACTTGAACGACCCCAATGAACCATATACACCTCTAGCCGATTCACCTGAAGTCCAAGGGATGGACACCTTCTTCGGAAACTTCATGGCTGAAGTTTCACCTATCAACAATTCGCAACAACAATCCGAGATCACAACATGTATGCAACCAACAGCTTCTATCCAATAGTCCTGTGAGCCTGATGAAAATCAAATTTGGTCTTTATATTTCGATGGTTCCAAATCTAAAGAAGGAGCTGGTGCAGGCTGCATCATTATCAATCCGGCAGGTAAAAAAAAATTATTGGCTTGTAGATTAGAATTTGAATGTACTAACAAAATTGCAAAATATGAGGCTTTACTACAAGGTCTCAAAAAATCCTTGGACACGCACATTCAAAATCTGGTTGTATTCGGCGACTCTGAGATAGTGGTCAGGCAGGTGAGAAATTCTATACATTGTATTACCCCGCATCTCAAATGTTACCAGTTTGAGGTATGGAGTTTAATAAACAAATTTTTTTCTTTTAATATAAATTCCATTCCTAGATTAAATAATGTTGAAGCATATCTACTTGCTAATGTTGCCTCTAAACTTCTTCCTGCAGAAGGCTTATCTCCAAACGCATTCTCCGTGGAGCTATTGTTTCGACCATCTGTTCCTAACAATATCACGAACTGGAGAGTATTTGATGATGATCAGCATATCATTAACTTTCTGCACATGGAGGAAACCTTTCAAGGCGCTGTGATAGATGAACAAACACACGATGACAATTTGCATGACTTTACGGTAATACCTAATCCGAAATATCCTGAAGCTCTATGGGACATGGTAAATTCCTTACCCAAATCTGTTGTTAGACTAGAAAAGTTTTACGATTTTGAAGATAAATTTAAAAAGACGGTCAATTGCAAAACCAACAGTTCCTCATTGTCTTATGAAAAAGTCAATTTAGGGACTAGTGAAAATCCTCAGTGTATCAACTTAGGCTTGGGATGTTCTAGACAAGAAAAAGCTGCTTTTGTTAAATTATTCAAAGAATTCAAGGATGTCTTTGCATGGACTTACGAAGATATTAAGACATTCGATCCTAATATTATACAGCATGTCATCCCAATGAAGCCTCAAACCTTACCCTTCCAACAGAAACTGAGGAAAATGCACCCAAAACTGGAACCGACCGTACAAAAAGAATTGAATAAACTCCTAAGTGCTAAAATAATTTTTCCTGTTAGACACACTCAATGGGTATCCAACCTCGTCCCAGTGTGGAAGAAAAACGGGGAAATTCGACTTTGTGTCGATTTCCGAAACCTCAACAAAGCGTCTGATAAAGATAATTATCCTGTCCCACCTATGGAACAGATTCTTCAACAAGTATCTGGTTCCGAGAGGCTATCCTTACTAGATGGTTTCTCTGTATACAACCAAGTCTTGATGTCTCCGTCAGACCAATTAAAAACTACCTTCCGTACCCCGTGGGGCACTTATGCTTATCGAAAAATGCCTTTTGGATTGATTAATGCTGGTGCTACCTTTCAGAGAGCAATGGAAATTGCTTTTAGAGGCTTAATAAATCATTCCATAGTAGTCTACTTAGATGATGTGACCGTTTACTCTAAAAACAAAAACGATCATCTAGCTGACTTATGAGCCGTTCTGCTGCGATGTCGCAAATACGACATCTCCTTGAACCCTAATAAATCCATCTTTGTAGTAGAACAGGGTAAAATCCTAGGATTCATTGTGTCTAGTGATGGAATGATTATTGGTCATCGCTAAACTTCCCCCACCTACATCCAAAAAATCCATGCAGTCTTTCCTAGGCCAGATTAATTTCGTGAGAAGATTTGTCCCCAGTTTCTCCGAAATGGTCAGGCCTCTCCAAAACCTGATTAAAAAAGACACCCAATATCGCTGGGGACCCACAGAAAACCAAGATTTCAATGCTATAAAGAAGGCCATAATAGACGCTCCGTCTCATGAGCCCTGATTTCTCCCAAGACTTTACACTCTATACTTTTGCCTCTGATCGTTCCTATGCCGCAGTCCTAACTCAGAAGAATTCCGAAAACAACGAAGTACCTATCGCCTTTATGAGCTCCTCTTTCAAGGTGCTGAACTTAACTACCCAGGAGTTGATCGACAAGCCTACGCTGTCTTCAAGGCAGTTAAGCATTTACGGTCATATCTTTTGAAGTCAAGGACGAAGGTCATTTTCCCCTACCCTGCCGTTAGGAACTTGTTAGTGCAAAAAGAGTTAGGGGAGAAACGAGCCAACTGGGTCACCTCCTTGCAGGAGTATGACTTGGAAATCACCCCATCTTAGATCATGAGAGGACAAGGGTTGTGTAAGTTGGTAGTTGATTAAGAAAATGAACAGCAAGAAGATAGTAACACGTCAGACCTAGAACAATGCGATCACAGTTTGACTTGTTGCACACAGAACCTCGTAAGTCCTTGGTAGGATGATATTAGAAATTGTCTTCAACATGGATCAACACCCTGTCACTTTGACCCTGCCAAAAGAAGAGCATTAAAACTAAAGTCTGCCTCCTTTCATCTAGTTAATGGTAGACTGTTTCGTCAGAATTTTGATGGCGTACTGATGCATTGTCTTGAAAAGGACGAAGCAGAGAAAGTCTTGATTGAGTTGCATGCAGGAGAAGCTGGTGGTCACTTTGGTGGTGATACCACTGCTCATAAGGTTTTAAGAGCCGGTTATTACTGGCCAACGCTTTTTAGAGACGCCCACGCCTTATGCCGTAAGTGTATTATTTGTTAGAAAGCATCAGGGCGATTGCAGAAACCAGCCTTCCCCTTGCAACCCGTCACAGTCGATTCTCCTTTCCAGCAATGGGGCCTTGATATCATTGGTCCTATTAACCCTCCATCCTCATAACAACACAAATATATTGTGACAGCCACTGATTACTTTAATCGATGGTCTGAAGCCGCCACTCTAAGAACTGTTAACACAAGTCAGGTTATCTCTTTTCTAAACTCAAATATCATCACCCGTTTTGGTATCCCTAATTGTCTAGTCTTTGATAACGCTTCATACTTTTCCTCTCTTGAAATGAGTGAGTTCACCTTAGAGAAAGGAATAAAGCTGAAGTATTCCACTAGTTACTACCCCCAGGGCAACGACTTAGTAGAATCAACAAACAAGAACTTGATCAAGATTATCAAGAGAACCGTGGCTGAAAATCACAAGAACTGGCACAACGCACTGCTTAATGCACTGTGGGATGATAGGGTGACACCCAAAGCCACTATAGGTAATTCCCCCTTTTTCCTCGTTTATGGAAGAGAAGCCATTCTGCCACCTCATATTCTTCTTCCTTCGCTCCAATTGTCACAAAAAGTTCAAGAAGAAGAATTTCCCCCTTTAGAAAGCCGTATTAACGCTTTGATGAAGTTATAAGAAGTAAGAACCCAAGCCAAGCATAAATTAGATCAACATCAACAACTGATTAAAAGCTGGTTCGATTCTAATTCTGCTTCTGATAGGAATTTTGAAGTAGGCGATCTCGTCTTAAAGTGGGACAAACCACATGAAGGGAAGGGTGAACACACCAAGTTTCAAAATTTGTGGCTTGGGCCATTTTTGATTGCTGAAAAGTTGGGTCCTAGTTGCTTTCGTTTGCATAATCTTGAAGGGCAGCTTGACACCTACCCGGTAAATGGCCAAGCCCTGAAAAGATACTTTGCCTGATTTCTACCCTTGTATATTATGTAAATATTTATTTTGTTTTTGTTTTGCCTTTGTTTTCGTTTTTTATTTTGATTTGAATGATTAGTTTGGTGTGTTTTTGAAACATATGCATGCCTGTGCACTAATCCATTCAGACAAAGACCATAAGAAAACCTCTTCGCTGAAATAACTTCTAGAAAATTGTACGAACATCAGTGATATATTTTTGAAAATGATATTTATGTTGGAAAATGTTGTTTGAAAGAAGTTTACTAATTTCAATCTCTGAGTGAAGTTTGTCATGATCATCTTTATCTTTTCACGCTGTCCCTTTTCCGTAAAGGAATGACTCAAAAGGACGTCTCCCTGTCAAAGTAAGTTGTTTTAGAAATAAAACATTTCTGGAGCTGAATAAAGGACAGTATCAAAAATTTTGATGAGGTCTAAAAATATGAGAAAATATCAAGATTTTTCAGCATCACCCCGCTCAACAATAAAAGAAAAACAAAATAAAAGTATTAATAAGAGTTGTGGGAAGTGTTTGTAAACCCGTCGGGATACTGAACAGGTCCGCTGGCAGCGGGTAAATGCAAGCATGGCGCCAAGACAACTTCGTCGGGGTACTGAACAGGCCTGCTGGTAGCGAAGCAATGTCGGGTAAATGAAAATCTGTAAAATTATAAGAAACCTCTTTGAAAAGCCCTTTATTTTAATCTAGAACTTCTTGACAGGATACAGACGTCCGAGTGGGTTAAATGGCAACCCTATCAAGGCTATGGACGCCTGCTGGCAACAGTGGCCATGCCAACAGTATTGAAGATTTCATCATAAAAATCATGACTTGTTGATCTTAAGACTGTTATTGGTTTGCGTCTTTTAAAACATCGCTGAAAAAAATAGTAAATGATGATGTTGGTACGATTTTATGGTTGTTGTTTTAAGTCGAATTCTTTGTTGTCCTGATCTGAATTCATTTCTTTTGACAGAGATAACTGCTTCTCCCAGTGTGTCGCCATTGTTGGCAGCCAATTCAATTTTTTCAATTGCCCTAAAAGCTACCTACACCTATGTCTCTTGAACTTCAAATTTCTGTCGCATTTTGCTAACATAAGACATTTTTATTTCATGCGACATTTACAAATTGGTTTCGATTTAGTTTTCACGACTGAAAGCGTGAAAACTCCTCCATCGTTATTTGGACTGTCATCATCTTCTCATTGATATTCTGAAAGGCACTTACCTTTGGTTTGTTATTAAATGGCTGGAGTGATTTTTTTCAAACTATGTCCATTTATATACTCTTACTTTGATTGTGCATTTTGATTTTATTTGATTAATAAGCCATTGAGCATGCAAATTTATTGGTTATATTTGATTCTATAAGGGTCATGGTTGTTTTTAGTTCTATATGATATAATCCTTATTATTATGAGCTCTTGACTTATCGATTTTATAAGATCTTTTGTTACAATGTTTTAAAAACTTCGAATCAAAACATTTTGACTATGCAACAAGTGCATTGGTAATATTATGAGTTTGATTTTATATCGAATGGCAATAGTCTGAACTTATGTGATGGCACGATTGGATAAACATTTAACTTTGGGTTTTGATTTTATGGTTTGAATCATTACTTGGCGTATGTTTGTTTTATGGGTTTTAATTTAACGTTGAACATTCATGGGTTCAAACCATAGACTGGCACATTGGTATATTATCACCGTTTAAATCTTGGGATGGCCAGATATTTTGGTTGATGTTATGATTGATGGAACAGCCGTGTACTCTACCATAAATATATTGCATGGTGGTGAACTAACCCACCACCTTCGCATGCACATATTGATTTGTCTCCCCTTTCATCGTTCTCAGCTGTTAGCCATAACATTTTGCTTTTGCGTATTGTATTGCTCAATACAAACCCTACTATGCACACAAGCCATGGCTCTAGTCGTAAGGGCCAAGCCCAATGGTTGCCAAGCATTTCTGATGTTCGATGGCACTTATAGTGACCTGGAGGAATTCGGATGGCTCCCGTTCATACGAAAATTCGATGGTTATAACCCTAGCGTGGCTTGGCAATTTGCGTTAACCTTCGATGGCTGCCGAGCCAAGGTTGGGGATGTGCAACTGGAAATTAATGAGCAATTTCTTATCTTGGCTACCAGTCTTCCTGCTACAGGACAGAAGTGGTCGAAAAATTGCAAAGTGGAATATGTCCCGTGGACATTGCTCTTCCAATCTCAAATGGTGAACTCCTGCGACAAAGGTTTGCCTGCAAATATGTTAAAGCAACGCTGACATGACTGCTAATGATAACCAAGCAATTCATTACTTGCGAGGGTAGGTACGAGTTCATTTTCTTGTATCACCTTCATCTATTGATGGTTTTTATAGGCTACGATCTTAATATGCCTCACTACCTGCATAGGAGTCTGTTTAAGATGGCTAAAAGGTATAAACGCAACCAGGCCGATACCAGCCTCTTCCATTTTGGGTTAATTAAAATGCTTATGGTTTATGAGTTGGGGTTACGTCGTGATTGTTGGAGTAATTTTCTCAGTCGAAATAGCTTTGAGGAATCAAGCCCACCACAGGTTGATAAACCTGTGGTGAGTGAAAGCAAGCCTACCCCCCATGTGCCTTATAGTGCTCTGCTACCCAAACCTCTACTCGATTCACCTATGAACCTACCCATGTCTATGACCGAATAGGTCGAAATTGCTAAACCCATAGCCAAAAGGCCTAAAGCTAAAGCTGGTGCAAATTCTAAAGGCAAGAAAAACGCCCGGTTAATCTCTCGCATGGCAAGAAATAAACCCAAAATTCCTGCCAACCCTGAGCTTATTGTGGTCAACGAAGATTCCGACTCGGAGATTGAACGTTTCCTTGCAAATGAGTATCCCTACTCAGAAGGTCTGTGTGACAAACCTTCGTACGACTTTGTCAAAAACCTACCACCTTGTTTGCGGGATGATCCCAATTTTCCTGGCATTGAAATGCCTCGTGGAACCCTCGGTGACTCGTCGAAACCCTCTCCTGCTCAACCAGCTGTTCCACCTTGCGATCAGTGTGGATTATGGTTGGAAAGATACTACCTAGATGTACCAATGTTGCAATCCATAATTCATGCTTTGGAGGATCAAGTGGCAAAACTCACCAATCATAATGCGAAGCTGCAACCCACTGACAAGAAACAATAAACAACAGGTTCAATTCTGTTTAAGAATGTCGAGTCGGCTACGAAAATCGTCAATTCAAAGTTGGCATAGCCTGAGCAACCTCAATGGTATGATTGACCCCTGTTTATATGTGACACACTCATAAGCTCTGTTTACAGCGTGGATTGTTTTTGACACATAAGCATGCATTGCTGTATATGATTTTGTTTTGATAAATCAAATTTCATTATCATTTTAGTTTTGATTGGATTTGATTTTGATTCTATTAATCATAATGTGGATTTGATTGTTTTAAATTGGTTGCAATTGAAGGTTCTGTTGCATCTATTATAGACACAAGCTATTTTTTATTTCAAATTTTGGAACACGATCTATGTTTTGATTTGAATTGGTTATAATGCACATGATGGGTAAACGATGGTTATCTGTTACAATTCTATTTACATATGACTTTGACCAGCTCGGATTCGGTTTAGATTATTTTTAAAAAAGGTTTTGTTTTATATTTACCTGGATCATGAATTGATACAAATCGTAACAATCATGCAAGTCCCATCCAGTCAATTCGTTGTGGCCAGTCGACCCTGTTCTCTTTTGAATTGGAATGACAATGGATATTCAGTTACGAATGGATTTGTAAAACGGAAATGATCATTCCCAGGATGATGAGTTGTTCTATATTTGACTCAAACCCGATTTTATTTGATTGCTGCCCAGCGTATGGTTATCAATGTTGTTGAATTTTGACTGTGTAACGCCCAATGATCTAAATCTATGGCAAAGATGGTTAATACTGTTATGCACTTTTCATTTTGACTGTATCGTAACAGCCTTCCCATATTGGTATTTGATTAAAACAGAATGAATCTTATGCATAATCGCTACAGCTTGCCTATCTTTACTGTTGATTGAAACGACATGAACTTTATGTATATTGTTACAACTGTAACAAATCTATTTTGTGTTCAATGGTATCGATTATAATTATGTTGTGGCATATCATATCTTATATGATTACGATTCTATTCGATTATGGTTGTGTTGATTACGATTAATCGTATCTTATATGATTTGATTCACTGCTTAATTTCGTTTGATACGAAACAAGCCTGTCAAGGTTTGACCATGTTTTATGGTAACTGAAAACAGAGCATTCTTTACTCTGTTTCGATTGCATTCATTTTGATATTGTTTAATTTGAATGATAATTTCAATTGAATCACTAGTAATTCATTTTTTAATGATTATTAAAAGATGATTGGATTTGATTTCATTTGATTGCTATCTCGTCCTGTATGCTATTTTTGACTAGCTACAGAATCAGATGATTCTGTAGCTAAGTCTGTGGAATCAATTTTTTATTGTTTTCTTAATGAAATATCTTTCTAATTTGATATTTGTGTTCTATTCCAGGCAAATTCGAATTGGCAGTAGATATGATGAGCAGTTAGGGGATGTTTTAAAGATTTCATTTGCACTTTAGTTGCTTAGTTTAGTTGATTTTGGGATATCTCCCAGATTATATAAAAGAATTTGATATTATCCACAAGGAAGTTTTACCTTGTGAAGAGACCTATATATACTTATGATTTTTGTAATAATAATCATCCTCATTCATGGGAGAACAAGGATATGGAGTTCTAATACAGACTGGAGYAGAATTGATGTTTTGTCATAGCTTTAGCTTCTCAATATATCAACATTTTGTTTCATGTTTTGTATATCACTTTGTTTATG
The DNA here is from genome assembly GCA_000966675.3 of Picea glauca. NCBI lineage: Eukaryota > Viridiplantae > Streptophyta > Pinopsida > Pinales > Pinaceae > Picea > Picea glauca. The sequence goes on along the minus strand of JZKD02S2239232.1, from coordinate 250,491 downwards.
GTTTATGACTACTTTAGCTATCTAAATCATATGCAAATGATAGAATTTTAATCATTGTCATCATATCTTGTCTCTTCCAAATAGATAAAAGACATAACAATTGTTAATTCAGTTTGTGAATGACAGGTTTATCTTCTTCATAGATTGAATTGTTATATATAAGTTTTTGCATAACAGGTTTCCCTTATTGCAGGAACTTATAATTATAAGATTGTTATGGTTTTCTCTTATGTCTTGTTTGTCCTGTAAAACACTTCAAGAAGCAGCACAACCAATCATTCACGAAAATCTTACGGACCAACCGATGCAAGTTTTCTCCTCCGACCAGCTTAGAAGTCATCATACACAGGGCAGACTTGGAGTGTTTCCAGGTCAATCAGTTTGTTGTTTATTGTTTTCATTAAGTAGTTTAATTTAGATGTGAGTTTAATTAGATTTATATTAGATTGTTTAATTTCAGTAAATATATTAGATTGTTTAATTTTAGTAATGTTTATTTCTTGTTCATAAAATATAAAAATCAAAAAGAGATCCTTGGCTGTCTTAGGGCAGAAAACACATGAGTTTTGCAGGTTTTAATCAAATATGTAGGTTGTTTATAATGTACATTTGTGAATAAGTAATATTGTAGTTGATAATGAGATAGTTGATTTGAGTTATTATAATAGTAATTAGTAGATTTTATATAATAGTTAGAATAGTTATATTTAGTTTTAGTTTATTTAGAGGTTGTTTTAATTATATTAGTGTGTTAGTTTCTTGTACTTTTAGTTAGTTTATTTCATTAGTTTTATTTAGTGTTAGTTTGTTTATATTACTTAGCTCAAATAATTTCTCTCTTTGGTTTTATTAAAAGACCTTAGAGCGGCCAGCGGAGCCGTTAAACTCGTCAGGGTGGTCCATTCCAAACGGCTTGGGTTATTTAGACAACCCCGGACCGGTTCCACTCTCCCAGTTGACGGACGATCAATTTCGCCCGTCAAAACACTCCTCAAACCCTCAAGATTGAAGGATACATCAAAAAGAAAAAGGTAATAGACCTAATTGATTATGGAAGTACTCATAATTTCATTCACGATAAATTAGCCAAAGATCTCAATTGTTTTGTATATCCAGCACCAGAGTTTCAAGTAATGATTGGAGATGGAGGAACTATCAATTGCTCAGGAAAATGAAATAAGATAAATCTTACTATGGGGAATATGTAATGAATAGTCTAATGATTGCTATACCCATGGGTGGTGCAGATGTTGTACTAGGAATCCAATGGTTACAATCATTAGGAACAGTGGCTTTTAATTTTCAAGAAC